>CM031242.1:341072445-341290692 GCA_018340775.1 Taxus wallichiana var. yunnanensis
ATTTATTTCAATATTCAATAGAATTTTCGAGAGCTCATATTCAGATTTTACCATGCATTGCGACACAAGGAAATGGATACCGTAGGATTTTCCTTTCTAGTCTAATGTTTAAATTTTTCCTACTTCCTATACATTTCCTTCCATTACATTCTTCATGCAAAGATTCTCTCTATGTATTTATCTTTCAAAACCTGGGCTCGTACACTTTCACTATAATATTTTATATGATGGAAACATATTATTCATGATGAAACTATGTACTTTTCATACCAACTTGGCTTCCTTACTTTGATCAAGCCAAATAGCTCAGCATAGAGCTTCCTTACCCCAATATCATTTTACTTATAATTTTCTTTCTTTCTAACAATCATGTTCTTTAATTGTATTATATAGTATTTATATGAATTGATTGTTTGTAGAATGAAGAGGAACAACCAAATAAGCTTTTGGTAAGAAACGTAAAAATGTTATCCAGTTTTGTTGATTCCATGCAAATTATACATAAAATGGGTCGTGCTTCATCTGATTTGGTAAGTTACGTAAACTTAAGATTTACATTGCTAATTACTTCTAGGAGTCAAATATAAAAACATTTAAAATATTTGTGTTTTTTTCTTCGAGTTAATGTAGGAAATAATTTGCATCAATAATCCTTCATTTTTGTAGCAACGTAATAGTGAAGGTGATACTGAGATGCAACTTTCAGAAAGGATCCATTCTTCCCAACAGACAGTGACTACACAATATCTTATTTATAATTTTGATAAACTTATTTATCATTTACGTTTACATAGTTTTATTTATCGATATGCCCATTGCTTGTAAACATTTCAGTGGAAAAAGATTAAAGGGTATCAAGAGTGTCGCGACTACTTCACACACACCTTACTACCATGAGATGAAAGGAAATAAAAGAAAAATTCAAGGATGGATGGAAAGCGTTAAACTCATCATTGTTGTTAATGGGCCAATGGAGAAATTTGAAGAGCTCTCTGATTTAATCATGAAGTTTTGATATTACAATCAATCAGTATCATTATTTGTAAAAATTCATAAGATACTCAGCTTATGTGAAAGAAAAATCAAGTTTAATGTTATGGTTTTTCTCCTCTGAACGAGAAAATATCAGAATATCCATATGTAGTGCCAATTTTATGCCAAAATCCTCTTTGGCTCTTCTTCCGACATGACTTGTAAAATGTAATGAGTTTTTCCCGCACAAATTTATCGGGATAGCATTTATTATTGTCATTTACGGACTATTTATTTATTATTGCTGTTTTTCTTGTCCATATTAGATGAATGGGATTATGCATACCTTCTCTCTATACACATGTATCTTATTAATAGTATTTAAATTTATCGAAAGTTTGCTATGACCTTTGCAATATGTTGAAATTTTAGATAATCATGAAAAATTAAAGTTCATTTGAATGGTACACAGCTGTCTCGAATATCATATATTTGTTTCAAGTGTTCACTAGAGTGGCAATGGCTATAGTAACACTAACGCCAAGACCCATATTCACTGCTGATGTGTCCGATGTTTCTTCCTGCTTCATCCGCTAAGCCAAGGCAAGCTAGTGCATCACTTCTGCAGTTCACTAGATTGGAGTTGCATATCTTTCACTCGAAGTTGTACTTATTCAAATATCACATTTTAATGAGCAAATTCATCATATTAGTAATTTTAGTCATGAACCAACAAGACCAAATAATAAAATTTCTATTCCGTATATAGCTCAAGTACTTTTCAAGAGATGTATTGATACAATAGATGTGCAATCAAGCACACCCTGTGAAAGTCTGAAAAGAACATGGAAAAATGCTCAAAAAAATAAAATTGAAATAAAACACTTACCCTACGCCATGCGAAGTTTGCCTCAGTAAATTTTCACAACAAACATGTCACATTTAAGCTAAAATAGTACCACAAACATAACTAATGATCAGGGATATGAGTTTCAAGGGATGTCTAAATGATGCAAATGTAATGATATTTTTGTAAATGCAATTTTATATAGAAATTATTATGTACATTTTTAATATGAAGTTATCAGATACATTTTTATTTTTATTTTATAATTTCGGCCCTTTTTGACCAACACTCTCTTTCCGTAATATATTCTCAATCGGTCAACTTCTCGAGTTTCTCATTCTCTACCAACCTTTACCTATGGAGAATAAGTACCCATTACTGTTAATGAAGTCATGACTAGTACCGCAGAACAATGTTAACCCGAATTGTTTATGCTTGTATAATTAACCTTTCCAAGTGAACATGCTATTAATGACTTCAATACCATGTATTGGAATTAAACATTTACCCCCATTTTAAAAAATAGCACAATAAAATTTGCTACAAATTTGCCTGCGGTCAATGTTTCAACCTCGACTCAGGTGCCAGATAAAGACTTTCGCTGTGCATTGCATGCCCACAGGGCCACAAGAGAGGTCAGGTCATCTTTTAAAAATAAATAAAAATACAGAGTATGGCGATATCCATCATAAATGGGTCATAAACAAGTCCACTGAAGATCCTCTTGTTTCAGTATATTCAACAGCAACAAAGTGGATGGGAGCAACAGTTTATGGACCATATTCCCGTGTAGTGTCCTTATAAATATGGTTCTTAAATATAGCAACAAATTCCATAGAAATTGACTCCAAATTGAAAGCAGAACAACAAAAAAACAATACAGCTATGACTTACACACTTAGCAGGCCATGATCGAGAATATGTTGAACCTCTATATAATAATTGCTAGAATTCCTTGAGCAGAGAACGGACAGAGAATGCTGGAATTTCAATCAATACTATCTCAGCTGAAAATTTTCCCATATATTGTTGCCAACAAGGAAAGCATACTTCATTATTGTTACTATCTTTCCACGTCAGCAACATATATCATTATTGTTACTATCTTTCCAACCCATATGTGTTATATGGTAACAAATGAATTGATAGGCATTTGATGTCTTTTCATGCATAGTCTCAGCTCCCTCTGGTGGAGAAACAAGTTCATAATTAAGTTAGGAATAGAGATTTATAAACTGATCAATATGAAAGATGATTAAGTTGCTGATGAGACCTTAAGGCATGGTTTTGCTGGAGAAAAAACCTTTCATAGCCTTCTCTTGCGAACAAAAGGAAACAAAAGCTTCAGAATTATATCAACCCTTTTGAAATACTTATTTTTCCAGCTCTCTCTCAACACAATCAATAACAATACACCACCAAAACCTACTCCATATGACAACCCCTACCCCATACCATGGTATTTGTTTTCTGCTCTCTTCATTGTTGTCTTCTTCTTCATTAGAAGCAGGAGGAGGTGGTGCAAATTGTGGCCAAGAGCAATTCTTTGGAAGTGGACATCCGCATAAATTCAGATTTTGTAAATATGATGATTGTGTAAATGTGAACATGTGTCCTCCTTGTGGTATGATACCAGAGAGATTGTTACTGGACAGATTTAAAAATCCCAAATAGTCTAGAGATGTGAGCACCTTTGGAATATATCCAGAAAACATGTTTCTAGAAAGGTCCAGTGATTCCAGATCACTCATTTCTCCCAAACTACTGGGAAGCATCCCATTGAAATTGTTCAAGGATAGATCGAGAGACTTCAACCCTTTCAACTTTCCAAAATCATAAGAAGAACTCCATTCAATTGATTTCTTGAGAGATCTACGCTTATGATAGAGTGGATAGAATATATGAATATCATGTTGCTCATCGCCTTTAGAAGTCATATTCAAATCATCATGATAAGCATATGGTTCATTAAGAGGACCAAGTGGATACCTTATTTTCATCCTATGTCCACTTTCTACCACAAAATATCGTCATAGAGATACAATGCTAAGAGGAATACACCCGACAAACTATCATGGAGAGATCTAAGATATGGAGTTGCCTAACTCTGCTAATTTCAGAAGGAATGCTACCTCTCCGAAATGATTGTTCATCATCACTAGCACTGGATGCAAGGTATGAAATATTTCCGATTGACTTTTGAAATATGCCCAGCGGGAATGAATTGTGCAGCCCAATATCAAGTGTTCAGTAGTTTTGGTACAATTTACTATCGAAAGGGAATCTTCCACTTAGCTTATTATTGTGTACAATCAAGGACAAGGGGCATAACCCATAAGGTATGCTTCCTTCCACACCATTATCTCCCAAATTCAATACTAGAAGTTGAAGAATATCAGCCAAGCTTATGGAATGACTCGCTTTTAATTTGTTGTCACAAATTTAACTTTACAAGACCAAACTGAAGTCAAGCCAAACTTGGAGGAATATTTCCAATCGTGTGGAATTTGCCATTTAGCATCAATACTTCTAGAGTAGAAGGCCATACAGACGGCATGGATCCCAATAATGCATTCTTAGAAACATCAAAGACTGTCAAATTATTTAAAGCATTTGGGAAAATATTGCCTTGCAAATAATTTTGTGAGAGATTTAAGAATCTCAAATGAGGACTGAAATGCCATAGCCAAGATGGAATTTCTCCATAAAGATTGTTGTTAGCCAATTTCAGACGGCTCAATGAGTATTGAGTTGAAATCCATGGCGGAATTTGACCATCAAGATTGCATGATGTCAAATGCAAGTATTCTAATTGGAATAAAGGAATCCAAGTTGAGCTAATATTCAGCACACAATTGGATAAAGACAACTCAGACAAGTTGGTAAGGTTGTGAATCAAGGTTTCTGAAATTGTATGATGGTGGCCAAGCTCCACAAACTTTGCCAGCATCCTCCCAACATCTTGACAAAGGTAGTAATCATTGATAATGCAGTAATCAATTGATAATATGTTTTCTATTTTATTTTTCGCCTTCAATCTCTCTTCGAACATGATCTCTTTCATTACGTATTCACATTCATGTATCAAGACTTAGATTGTTGGAAAATGAAGTTTTCATTAAAAAAATTATTTCTCAGCTTACCGATATGGACAATATTTTGTTACGCTCATATTTTTGGCTCAATACCCAAAGATAGTTACTAACGATGGTTTTGAGATCGGATGAAAATGATACCAAGAAAGGGACGTACCAATAGGAAACTATCTAAGTGTGGGGTAATGTTCTTGCATTTGCAAAAAAAATGATAGCGAACCCTTCAAAAGCTTGTTGTTTATTCATCTAATCCAATTCTCTTGCACCAACAGACAACACTGCTACCTTAGATGTTTAGTGTCGCCGACTACATGATAGAACAAATCTATAAGAACATTGTATACACATGATTAGGGTAACTTTTGTAAAGAGATAAACGGATATCCTTTGTTAAAAAGTGACAAATTTGTATAAATATTGAAACTTGCATCATTTATTACGGATGACAACACAATACGTCATTTTAACTATTTTAATTAAAGTGTATACATAAGTGGGAAATTATTACAAAGTGATTGGAATTAAATAACCTTTAATAGATACATAACATTATAAATGCAAAAATAAACATTAAAAATCCATTTTGTTGAGGCAACAACGATTACGCTGAGAAATATCCTACTTTGGTATAGATCACGTAGGAGCATAAAAAGATGGTATCACAGCTTTAGATATTATAATGAGCATATCTTGTAAACTAATAATGTGTTTGTTCATCATTTCTCAAGGGTAAACAACATAATATGTTGATGAACTCGCTGCAATCTAAAATTACCCTCTTAAATTCCATTTTTGTTGGTCTCACCTTCTGCTCTTCAACAAGCCCCCTTTCCTCATCTCGCTCGCAGCCTTTTTAATTCATCCTCCCATGTTAGTCGACGTGATACACAACTCTTTACAATAGGAAACTAGCTTCTGGCCTGACGGTTTGCTGACAGGGCGCTTTCTCGATTCAACATCTTCTCTATAAAATCTCTCTCGATGAAGTGTATTGTTGAATCCATCATCTACAGGGTTTAAACGGTCAGGCTCAGTGATGTCGCAGTACACCTAATATAGAAGATATTTGGCTTCCCTCAATCTGTTTATTGTTTCCACAAGTGTATTCTCTAATAAAGTAAGAAATGACTTCAGTTTTTAGAGGACCAACAAGACTGTTATCTACTATTTTTCTGATCCTTCTCACTTGTGGGCTCAAGTGTTCATCTTCTTCATTTATAACATGTTTATCTTGTTGCAAAACATGTATAGAGTCTTCACAGTGTTTGGAGGATTCCATGCTTGACCAAAAGGATCAATCAACCACATGTTCATCTCCACATGCAAACATTCTGGGAGTTAACAAAATAAACCCCGGAGAACATTAGAAATTAGGTATAATAAATCAAAGATTTTGAATAAAAACCAAAATTAATAGAATTTAGATACAATAAATTACTATGTCAGAAAATCTTTGAAAACATTTTGCCTAGAATACCCTAACATTAAAGTTTTCTCTCAATGAATTCTTTTTCATCATATTCACTTTAATTACGTGCTTACATAAGTACCCATTCTTTTCGATGACTCCACATCCACACATTGCCAAATGTGGGGTTCGCAGATACACCACTTCATAGTGACAAGTATCATCCGCTTGGCTGACGTAACCCATGCTAACCGTGGGTCGAGGTATTTGAAGGTGACATAATAATCGTGAATGGATGTGCATGCAAAACGCATTGGTTATTTTCTAGCTTTCTCCACTTTCTTGTTACTAAGAGAACCCACTTTCTCTTACAAATATTGACTCCACCAATAATATATAAAAACAATCATGATTAATCTAATGTATCACTACCAACTCCTGCGATGAGATGCTTTTCGAATGGAGGATAACCACTTACTTCTTAAGCTATAGAGTGGTATGCCTCTATCAGCAGCATTTGTTTCTTCGCCCAACATGCTTTAAAGTCCGTAGATGTCTCACCCACATTCCCACTCCTCTGTAAGCTTTGTTCCCATCCCAATATTTAATAAATTTTATCTGGCCCACAACCTTCTCAGAATAAAATCTTGTGCCATTTGAATAACACTTCCTCATTATTTGAATGGTGCATAATTTCCCCAACCTATTAAACATTACACGTCTTTTTGATCTTCCTTAACCTCGCAACAAGATTCTTCAACCATGCCCTCCTTACAAGCCACCGCATAAGTATACTTCACACCCAAAAACTTTCTCAGTATTTGAAAATGAATTGTATTAGAATTTTAAAAATTTGATGAAGAAACTTAATATCTATAATTTAAATTTATATATTCTAACAATATACACAAAGAGTAATTTACAACCTAATAGCATTGATTTCAGCTTATAAAGCATCATCTACCATGAAAGCATTTAGTTTCCACTCAAGCATAAGGAGCATGTGCTCTATTCACTAGCTTTTTCATCCATTGGGTTAAGTCGCTTAGTCAGTAGCTTTGACATTATGACCCATGCAATCGGGTAGGCCCATGTGTTTGGAATCGAATGCGAGGATGGTATAGAGTTTGAACTATGGAGAGTCGGCAATGCAATAACAATGTGAATTAGTAGATTATTGGTAAGAAAATGTAACATATTTTGCAGAATTTTTTATTGATAAGATTATGTAAAAGAGAATACCTTCATTCTATCTGGTCCCAAAAGTGGCGTCCATTACAAGTATGTTGTTATGGCCATATTTTAACATCCACTCAAGCTGCTCATGTGCATTTGAATGCCCACGATAAACGGCATGTGACCATCTTCCTCAACATTTCCTTCATACTTTGGTATTCAAAACACATATTTGGATGTTGATCTTGCCATACTCTCACACTTTGGGCATCATTTCACATACATGTACTTTGTTGCTTTTATTTTTGTATCAATATTTTGAACATCATGTGAAGACAAGAAATCATCACGTTTTGTTTGCCCATCAAACAAGGCTAGCTTCTCATGAACCATTTCACGGTGCTTTTGCAACACAATATCAGCTGGCATTCCTAATAACAATAACTTTTCTACCCATTCTTGCAATTCCTTACTAATATGTGGCGCATAATAAGCTCGTGTCCCTTCAAATTTGTGATTTTTTTGGCCATGGCATATATGATTGTTGTTATCCACATGATCCATCTGAGGATATGTGATAAGTGCATATTCACTTCTTTTCATAAGAATTCGCACATTAAAATTGCATTGGCAACCACATTTTATATGTTTCCGCTCCGTGTCTACTCCCCGTCCCTCTAGTCTGGAACTCGACTTATCATATGGCAAAGCATCCTCTTCTTTAAAGTCTTCTGTGCCCATAGCTACACCAATATCTCGCAAAATGTCACTAAAAGTGAGTCATAATAAAATAAACAACAATTTTAAACCGCATTAAAAATATCACCGAATAACATCGCCACATCATACATTATATAACCGATGGTGCTATCAATTTGAACCCGTGTGTACTTTCCTTATGGGTGATGAATGACTCAACGCTTGTAATAACTTGTCAGGGGAAATGATATCCGCACGACATTCCCTTTAATAAAATCATCTACTCATCCAACTTCTATCCATGCAACAAAATCCCCTTCCACTCTACGTGTAAGTTATCTTTAACTTTGCTCCAAACTACATCTAATGCAGAGAACAATTCTTCCGAAGGACATCGATAGGAATGTCTAACAAGCGCTTCCACTTCGAGTCTCTCCGATTATACATTGATGTTAATAACACTACAAATTATTAAAATTTGGAAAAAAATGCTCAAGCTAATACACTATACAATTAGACAATAACACTAACCATTTGATATTTATATTATAGCCGATGCTAAAATGATAGGGACTCGCCGCATTCACAAATGTTCAATATGTTAAAGAAATTGAGGATCATTATTAAAAAATTCAGTCAACAAAAAGTAAAAACGACATCATACATATATAAGATTAGACAATAGAGTATCTTTTCTAAGTTATTTAAGGTTGAGAAATGTTTAAAATCAGCTGCTGCCGTATAGAAGAGAATTAACCCAAAAATAGCTCTCAAGGGTATCACAAATCATCACTAGCATCAATATAAATGGACTAGTAGCTAGGAGTTAAAAGGTAAATGTGGACAGTTAGGGCAGTCAGCAACCTTACTCAAAGTACTTGTCATTGGCTATATGCTTGGAAGTCAGACTTCAATGCTGATTGTTCGAAAAGATAGGTGTATGCATACAAAGAAAGATTGAGGGCACAGTTGTAGAGAAGAACAACAACATGAATATGAGAACGTGACATGCTCCTTGAGGAGGATCTACTGAGCTAAGAGGCACACCAACTATAATGAATATAGCTTGTAAAAATATCGTGTTCCACCGTTTAGTCCAGGTGACAACGTAGTACGTTGTCGTCGTGTCGAAATTAAATTGTGAGAGGATGAATTGGAAAGTATTCCATTTTAATTGAATCAAACAACTTTTAATAGATTATTCAGCGCTAAACAAACTTTAAAAATGCAGGTCGTCAAAGAAACAACGTATTACGTTGAGAAACCACCTTCTTAGCTAAAGATCCTGTAGGCGCACGAAGATCTTAAATTATAGTTTTATACAGTACACCATGTACCTTATGCAGCCTAGTAACGAGTCAGGTCATCGTTATCGCGGGCAACAACGTAATGTGTTGTTAAAAAAGGATTTAGATCCTTTAGGCACATAAGAATGGTGCATTGCAGTTGTATACACTATAATTACTATATCTTGTAAAAATAGTGCGCTCCATCATTTAGTATGGGTGACAACCTAATAATAGGATTTGATCCTTCATCGCACACACGTGTACCAAAACCTATGAAGGAAGAATCGATCATTCAATGGTATCATTTCAAGACCTTGTTTGATGATAAATCGGTGCATAACAGCCTGTAGAAAGGATTACCTCCGCAAGGGAGAACAAAGATGAAGTTTTGTATATGCATTCAAGGATATTTAAGGTTCATAAAAGAGTGTTGTTGAGTCAAGACAATTTGCATGGAGACAAAGAGAGAGTGTTCTTTTTAGAACTCGAGAAGAAATGGAGTGTTGAGGTTGGATAAATGGACTAGTAGCTAGGAGTTAAAAGGTAAATGTGGACAGTTAGGGCAGTCGGCAACCTTACTCAAAGTACTTGTCATCGCTGGCTATATAGTTTGGAAGTCGACATCAATGCCGATTGTTCGAAAAGATAGGTGTATGCATACAAAGAAAGATTGAGGGCACGGTTGTAGAGAAGAACAACAACATGAATATGAGAACGTGACATGCTCCTTGAGGAGGATCTACTGAGCTAAGAGGCACACCAACTATAATGAATATAGCTTGTAAAAATATCGTGTTCCACCATTTAGTCTAGGTGACAACGCATTCACGTTGTCGCCGTGTCAAAATTAAATCATGAGAGGATGAATTGGAAAGTATTCCATTTTAATTCAATCAAACAACTTTTAATAGATTATTCAGTGCTAAACAAACTTTAAAAATGCAAAGTCGTCAAAGAAACAACGACACGCTGAGAAACCACCTTCTTAGCTAAAGATCATGTAGGCGCATCGAAGATCTTAAATTATAGTTTTATATAATACACCATGTCCCTTATGCAGCCTAAGAATGAGTCAAAGTCATCGTTATCGCGGCAACAACGTAATGTGTTGTTAAATTGCAAAGACTCGTAGTAGGAGGGAAAGGATTTGAAATTATTTCAAAGTAATATAATTAAACAAATTTGAATAGTTTCATAATACTATGATGAGCAAAAACTTTAGAACTTCATGTCGCTGACGCAACAACGTATGACACGGGAAAACAACCTACTTTTATATAGATCCCGTAGCACATAAGAATGTGGCATCATAGTTTTATACACTATAATGACCATAGCATGTAAATATAACGTATTCCATCATTTAGATTCAATGACAATGTAATATGTTGTCAGATTGTTGTAACAAAAACTCTCTTAGGAAAAATCTTACCTTGAATATTAGATATAAGAATCTGAATTACCATTCAACTTATAATTTCTTTGTTTTCAATTAGCCTTGTTTCAAATATTTAGGCTAGCTTCACTCAGAGTTCCACAGACATTAGAATTCTTACAGCAAGCTCGGTATACACTAGACTTTAAATTTATTGAAATAAAATCTACAGGACTCGCAAAATGAGCTAAACTGGTGTATTGGCATCTAAGAGAAAGATAATGTTAAAAAAAGAAACTAGCTGAGTATTTGAGAATGCACCTGGAAAGTTTTCTTGGATAGCTAATTCAAGGGGAAGTTCTGACCTCAAGCATTCTGGTTTGAGGAGGTCATCAAGCAAAGGAGAAAATTCTTTGGGCCTTATAATATCTATCCAAGGATTCACAATTACACAATAAAAGCAAGCCAATGCTGTAATGTGATTCATAGAACATTGAGAAACAAGGTGATACTGGGAAGTTTCATTAAGTCAAAACTCTCTTATTAGGAACAAGGTCACTGTGCACCTCCACGTGTATGATCGTGTCATGATACAAAAATATGTAATACTAAGTTTCTATCCAACAGTATCATCAGAAAGAAGAAAATATATGTTAGCTTCCATGCAAGCACACCAAGCCAAGAATGTTGCTATTGCAGTACAAAATCAGGCTGCCTTGATTTCATTGGTGTATCCATTATACTTATAGACTCTATGGGTTCAAGCTCCATTGCTAAAATTCAAATCAAATGTTAGATTTGTCTTTCAACCTGGAAAGAAATTATATGTCTCTTTAAATTTACCAGAGTTAAACCAAAAGGCTTTGCTAGTAATTGCCTACAGTTAAGATCCGATCACAAAGTCTTGCACAATTTTAGATGAAATATACCTTTGATAGTGTGAATATAACAGGTAGAAAAAGGTTATATATTAATCCCTCGCATTAATAGAATTTGATTGAAATGCTAAATAAAGAATGAAAGCAAAATCTGCCATGTTTGGAAAATGTATCATCCATGCATGGAAGGACTTGATTGTGTCAATTTCAGCAAGTAGTTTTGTTACAACGAGGAAAACTTAGGATTTGATGGAAATATAATGTTCTTACCTGATTTGCAATGTACAGATTATTTCCAAATTTTCCCTGTCATGAGCAATGTTCTTTTCTCATAGCCAGCCTTAAGAAATCTCCTTCAACTTCCATAAAACTGAATGAAATATGACTGTTCTTTTTTGCAATACTTAAATAAATCATTTATGTAAAAAAAAAAATAGAACAGTGGCGCCAAAAAGTGGAGTAAATAGTTTAATGAATATAATTTAGGCAGCAATTAATGGTAGCATTCAATATATATTTGAAAGATACTTTGAAATGGCGCAGCATATTCAAAACAATAAATGTGAATAGGTATGGTTGAGCAGTCAGGGGAGGCGCTGAAATGACTTGGGTTGGTTGAGCAGTCAGTGGAGGCGCTGAAAAGACAGTTCCGTTAACTTTTTTTTAGCTCCGTGAAACACCTGGACAAAGGCTCAGCCAAGAAGCCACCCAACTCACTACCCCCTGCGAACTTACATGAGGGATAGGGCCACTGCTTGATCGCAAGGTGTTTCAAGATTTATAGAGTTTGAGAGCATTCTTGTTAAATCATATTTCATGCATATCTTGTAATCATGGTATCAGTAACGAGACCCCATTTCTTTGAGGTATTTTCTCAAACAATACATGTGTCTTGTGTATGTTTCATATTTGGCATACATGTTTATTAGGAACTTTAACTACATCAAACAAAAATGAACATCAGATTGTGCTTGAATGGTTTTTTATGATATGTTCTAAGCCTTTCATCAGGTGATGAGGTGAGGAGAATCTGGGAAAAAATTGTGGAATATGAATTTACACCTATCAATTACATTTATTTGAAAGTTTACAAATCCTTTTTAAAAATATATTGTATAATCATTGAAATCTGTGAAACCAAATTTCTTAGAGTATCAAAACTCGTTATAGAAGGAGAAAGTTCATCGTTGTTCATTTGACCCTTCGATGTTCTGCATAGTATATTGATTTCTAATTTTCCTCGAGAATGAGTTGTTCTTCAAGGTGTGCTTTTATCTATTTTTGCCAAAATTTATTGTTGTGATCATGACCAATTTGGGGAAACATTGCACCAAATTAATAGAGCCAATTCACTCCTATATGTATAATAAATCTCTATTGAAAATGTTGTGAAAAAGTAATTACAATTAAAATAAACAAATGTAGAATGAGAAAGAAAGATCACTTCACTTATTTGAATTGAAACATTAAATATAACCCTTGTTAATTATCTCTGCTTTTAATACTTCAATTGAAAAATAAAATATAACATTCAAGTTAAATTTATATCTTATCTCTTAAATATCTAAATTAAAACATAAAATATAATACTCCATGGAAATTATTATTTTATTATTAATAATGAATAGATTTTGAATGGGCCATATACAAGCTCAATCAAAACAAAAGATATAACATTAAGTTTTAAAAAACCACAAAAATTATTAATCTACATCAACCCAATCTAAAATGCAATTACAAACCCAATCTAAAATACAAAATTACAATTAATAAATAAATAGACAATCGAAAGATTGCATACCCTCTTTAAATTGTCATGAAATATCTTTAATACCTAAATTTATAAATTACTTTGAATGACATTTAGTGAATATTGTAACCATGAGCTAATATATAATTTAAAACAATATTAATTTATTACTAAACAAATAAAAAGAACTATAATTAATGTAAAACTTAAATTTGAAAATCCTTATATTTATAAAACATGCATATTGTATTTAAAAAATCATGGAAAAGTCATGGATTTTGCTATAAAACAACACAAAACATTCAAGTTATGACACGTACGTAAAACAAGATGTGAGTGTTTATAGCGAATGAACAATGGACAACACATATAGTGCACATCAGTCACGTTCTTTTTTTTAAACTTTATCAAACAATAAAGAGGGATATAGATGGTATAGGAAAATTTAGCCTCGGACATTATTAAAGAATGCCACATTTTCTTATCGTGAACCTTCCACGGTGCAATGCATATTTTAAATATAAGTTTTTGTATTCCAAAGAAAATTTATATATAACTAATAAAATTTACAACTAACATTTAATATAAAAAAATTAATTTAAATTTTTTTCTATGTTTAATTGTTGGTAAATGTATTGTTTTTTTCAAATAATTTGTAATATATAAAAAGGTATTTGTCTTAAAAATTATTTATATTGGTTTACATTTTTTTAAAATATTATCATATATAAATTAATATATATTAATTTTGAAGTGTTAATTACTTTTAAATAGGATTTAGGAGTCTATTATTAATTTATTTTTCTTGGTGAAATTTTCTAATTAGTGGTAGATTCCCTCAATGTAGTTGTATCGTGTTGATTTTCAAAATGGGCTTAAGTAATAAAATAGCTCTAAACTCTACCTTATGTTCAACATATTACAAATTTTCAATCAATTTTTCAATATATATGAAAGTTAAGATTCAAACTACTTTATAATGATCAAATGAATGTTAAATTTAAAGTCAGGCCATAAAGTGCTAACATCACACAAATATTATAGTCCTTGGCCACAAAACTAGTAATCACAGCACGTGCAATGGAGATGTCAAGGATGTCGATGAATTTAAACTTCAGTGGAGTGAAACATTGTTGGAGGAAGGGGTTCGAGGGAGGAGAATTCAATGGGGTGGGGAAAATGTTGGGGGAAACCTATTCAAAACTCTTCTTTCTTAGAACTAGGCACATATGAACCACGCACTATCTTTCTCAATCATTCAAGGAGCAAGGGGGCATGGTGTATAGTTTATAGAGCTAATGTACTTTAGAGATATCTCATATTAATGAAATGTGTGGTCGATCAATATTGTCTATGTTTGCAACATCTGGTCTTATGATTTGCCGGTAGTTAAAACACATCACTTTAAGGGAAATTGGCTTGCACGTCCCAATAAAAAGTTAGAGATAGGGCGTGTGGAGTGGACTCGACATTCCATTAAGGTGGTTTTGTGTCATCTTCATAGACCATTATCTTATGCCATTATATAAATTATGGAACTTTATATGTGCACCATTACAAAATAAGATATTACTTATTAATACAAACAATAGTCCTATTTAATGCAAAGTTGTTTGTTGAGTATTAATTCTATCTTACTTGTCACTAACCTAGAAAAACCGCCCTATGAAAAGCTTCAGAACTTTTTGGGATTACTATAATTATAAATTATTATTTGTTTTAATAATATAAGAATTGAACTAATACAATTAAAAAAATGTACACATAATGACAAAAAAATAACTTAGACTACTTCCGAAAAAATCTCATTAAATTAATTTTACTCGATCTTAACAAAGAAAATCCATTAAAAGATAACCAAGTATGAACCTCTAAAAACCCCAAGCTATCAACATCTTAGCATGAAAGGTATCCACATTGAGGTATATCCAATTACCCCACCACTATCATGTTTGGAATTGATCAAATCGAGATTAATAGTGGTGGTTGTAATCTTCATATGCCTCTTGTTCATGTTTCCCAAAGATACAGAGAAAACCATAGTGTTCATCTCATAGGGGAGAGGACCCCATAACCGTGCACCCTAACTTTAGGGGCACATAGATATATGTAGGGGTCTCGTCAACATAAAAAAATTATATCATTGTATAGCATATCATCATGCCACATCAGCATTTTCGATTTCATGTTTATTTGGAGGGAAAAGTAGTTTTTGAATTGATTTAAAATGAAAAAAATAATATAAAGCATTTGAAAGAGGTACCAATGACCGAGTGCCCTATGTGTCACATTGTCATTGGCTCTTAAAAAGTGTCATTAATCAAATAGTGAACAACTATTAGTCATTTTTTCAACAACCAATGGTGAAAATCAATGTACATATTTTGGTACCTGCACAATTATGGGGTCCTCTCCCTAGTGGAGAGGAAAGAATTACAAATAACCAAAAAATAAAGAACAAATTAATCTAAAAAGTGGGAGTGAGGAGAAAAATTAGATGTTTCATTCATCTTTGTGAGGTGGATGGGCAAGACCATGCCGGAAATCAACAACCTCCCACACTCATCGTGTGCTTTCCGATTATTTGACAATCTGTCAAAATAAAAACCTCATTCTAATTTAGAAACTCTTTTGGCATTATCACGCATGCCAAAATTGCAGTTTCTCATAAATCATCATTGGTATATTTTTAACACCAAACATCTAACATTCCAAAAAGGAACAATTCACCACTTCCAAACATTTTTATGGATAATATTGTAATATTTTCTAGATAACCCAACTTATATTGCTTCCAAGTAAGCTAGCTTCAATACGTACATGAATTTAACCAAATAATCTAGTGAAATTGCAACCACCAAACTATTATACTAATTGTCATTCTACCCCCATTTTCCACGCTGAAATTTCTTTTTAAAAACAGGAATTTGGTCATTTGTTGCCTCCAAAATGAGCGCTCCCCATTATTTCTTACCTCAAAAACTAGGGTATTTTTGCTTTGATGGGTTTGATATTGTCAAATTTCTACAAAGCCTTGTCACAAATGATCTCAACTATTTTGAGGAGGCACAATATGAGAATCCAAAATAACTAGTAATCTTTGTGCCCACACAACACCTGCAACCAATTGTTTAATGTTTCCCAATTTACACAACATTTCTTAATCCAAAAGGAAAATTTTTGTATGGTATTTGTATTGGTTAAGTTTTTTCAATGTAAAGGTACGACATAATTTTATTTAGTATTTACTCTCCATATAATTTCGTACTGACCAAGTTTTAACAGTTGAGAAAGTTTGAAATGCAATTTTCGTTGAATAAGCTTTAGTAGAAATGGAAAGGAAGTGCAAACATTTGCACTTGCAATATATGGAATGTGGAAAATGCAAGTTTCTACAAACATTCATGTTCAAGGAAAATATGAATGTGATTATTCCTTCCGCAAATAAGAAGATGCATGACCCGTAACGAAGTACATGATAATAGCCAATCAAAAATTTTGATTGATTATAGAAACATGATTTGTAAAACAGAAATACCTAGGAATGTAGGCAATCAATGAAATCCCTCTCACTTTCTTACATATATAAATACGTCCACCCAAAACCACCACAATTGTCTTCTGGAAGGTTTTATTTGGTGAGTGATAAGGAAGAAAAAAAAAGAACATAGATCATGAGCTCACCAATTGACAAAGCCACTTGTTGAAGACATTTAGTAGTGAGATTCCACAATATTGCATTATTTCAACAGTGGAATAATATTCTAGCGTCTCCACTCAAAAACAACGCTACATTCCCTATTATATCAAATTATAGGGATAATACAATGGTGGATACTGGTAATTGTTGTCGGAATTCTATAGGTTCGTTAGGAGGAAAATGAAATAAGTGAGAAGGTATAAATGTCAAATAAAGAGGCAAGAAGATCACAATTGTATTTAAAGGTTTTGTTTGTGAGTGATAAGGGAGAAAAAGAAGAGCGGTAATCATGACCTCACTAGTTGATACCTGAAGTAATTGTTTTCAGAATTCTATAGGTTTGTTAGAGGAAAAATGAAATAAGTGAGAAGTTATAAATGTCGAATAAAGAGGCAGGGAGATCACAATTGTATTTAAAGGTTTTGTTTTTGAGTGATAAGGGAGAAAAAGAAGAGCGGTAATCATGACCTCGCTAGTTGACGAAGTTGTTATGTTGAAGACAATAGATGATTATTTAAGTATGATTTCTCCTTTGATAAAATGAGGAGTACAAGAACTATTATGTTAGTGGAGGATCCAAAATATTGAACTATTTTAATAGAGGAAGAATATTCTAGTGTCTCCACTCTAAATTCTACTTCATTCTCACTTATGTTAATTGAAAAGATAAATGCAATGGAGGATGTTGTTAATTATTTTCAAGATTCTACAAGTTTATTAGAGTAAAAGGAAAATATGAGAAGGTAGAAATGTTGAATAAAAATAGGAAGATCAAAATTGAATTCCAAGCATTTTTTTGTCGTGGTAGGGAGAAAATCATAACAACAATAATCACGAGCTCACTAGTTGATGAAGCCTCCATATCAAGACAATCGCTGATTATCTGATTATGATTGCTCCTCCAATAAAATGAGTAGAAACGCTACTATTTTCGTGAGAGGATCAACAATATTGCATTGTTTCAATAGAGGAAGAATATTCCACTATCTCCACTCTAAATACCACTCCATTCCCTCTTATGTTAAATGGTAGGGATAATGCAATGGAGATTTTTGCTACTTGTTGTCATAATTGTGCATGTTCGCTAGGGAAAAATTTAATAGGTAGAAGGGAAAAATATTTAATAAAGAGGGAGAAACATTGATATTATCTTCCAATATTTTTTTGAGAGTGATAAGAGAAAAAAAATCATAACAGCAGAGATCATGAGCTCACCAGTTGACAGAGCCACTATGTTGAAGATAATCGGAAATTTTCCAATTATGATTGCTCCTCCTTTAAAATAAGGAGTGCATGTGCTACTATTTTTGTGGAATATCCACAATATTGCATTTTTCAATAGAGGAAGAATATTCTAGCACCTCCGCTCCAAACAAGTTTTCATTCCTCTTATGTTAAATGATAGGGATAACATAATGGAGGATGCTACTAATTATTGTCGGAATTCTAAAAGTTTTTATAGGAAAACATGGAATTGACGTGAAGGCATAAATATTGAATAAAGAGGGAGAAATATGCTAATTATCTTCCAAGATTTTTTTGAGTGATAAGGAGAAAAAAGCATAATGACAGAAATCATGAACTCACTAGTTGATAAAGCGACTATGTTTTAAAGACAATTGAAATTATCCGAGTATGATTTCTCTTCTGATAAAATAAGGAGTAAAATCACTAATATTTTGGTGGAGGATCCACAATATTACATTGTTTCAACATAGGAAGAATATTTCTGATGCTTCCACTCCAAACGCCACTCTGTTCCCTTTTATGCTAAAATGACAAGGATAATGTAATGGAGAATGTTGTTAATTATTGTTGGAAGTCTGCAAGTTTGTTAGAGGAAAAATTAAATATCCAAGAAGGCAGAAATGTTGAACAAAGATGGAGAATGATCACACAATAGAGAAGTGAGATTCATTAAGGCTCGGCAGAAAGATATTATAAGGTCTCATATAGGCGGAAATCCATATCAACATGCATTTCTCATTTTTATCCTAGTTTCCATGTTCATCACTCCATGTGGACGGGTATGGGAAGTCATACTTCAAGGACCAAATGCATGTTCACCCTCTAATTTGCGGGCATATGTCAACCGCAAGGATCTCCATTCTAGTAAATGAAGAATGCCTTCGACATAATTATAAATAAAAAAGTTAAAATGTTAAAAGCTCCAAAAAAAGTTAGAGTTTTAGATTCCATTATTTGAATGAAGAATCCCACCTAAAAGAATCATGCCAGAGCGAAGAAACTTTATGGAAATAGGGAGCACCACTCGTTTCTTATTCAGACAAAAAAATTAATGGCTACTAGAACATTGTCGAACAAGAAGACAATAATTGTGTTTTACTCCGGTAAAATGAATACTAAGACACCTCCTTCCGAACCAAACTTCTTTTATATGATGCCATCCATTGGCTATTTTAGATTAAAGTATTTAGAGATGGTCCCTTACAAGAGATGCTACACTTATTTTAAGACTCGTTTACATATTTTTGAGAACAGGATTTCACAAGGTAAGCCAATCCACTCTTTCATCAATGACATGAGATTTGCATTTTCTATGCACTCATTTTTCAAAAAAAAAATTATCAACATGTATACCAAGTACGGAAGTTTGGTGGAAGTTGATAGATTTTTCAACCAGAGGACACAACCAAATGTCTCTTGATGAAATTTGATGATTGCAGATGACCATAGACATGAGCTTCCTTATCTCTTTGAGGCATTTTAGTGAACAATACATTTACCTTTTGTATTATTCCATTTTTTGTATACATGTTTATTAGGGAACTTGTAACTGCATCTAACAAAAATCAATATTACACTATGTTTGAATGGTTGTTCATGCTATGTTCTAAACTTAGATCATTTTGATAGAGATAATGAAGATAATGGAAAAGATTGTGGAGTCTGAATTTACACCTACCAGTTACATTTTATTTAAAAGTTTTAAAATATTTTTAAAAACTATTTTGTATAATCATTGAAATCCATAAAACCACATTTATTATATGAATTTTACTAAAAGTTCACATGCCTTATGAAGCTTCTACATTTTACATAAATATCTAAAAGTTTCACATGCCTTGTGAAATGAATAAGAATCATCGAATGAAGAATTTTTTCATTAAATGGTCATTATTTCTACTCATGATCTCTAAGGCTAGTTATACTAGGATGTAGGGATTTAAAATTCTTATCATTTAAAGGGAATGGTGTTAGAAAAAATGATTAATTTTCCCCAAGAAAAGCAAAAATCAGTTTGTTTTTTACATGCTTTTATTTTTGAGTTTAGTTTTAGATGTTCTTAAGTTTAGGAAAAGCTATTAAAGAAAATAAATAAAAAACTTTGTATTGCACAAAAGCATGTGCTTTTTAGTTCTATTTTTAAGAGTTGGGTGTTTTATTGTTAGATGAAATCCATCTATTTATTAGAGGCAATTGTAAGTGTTTTCATATCAAACACATTCAGAGAGATTGTATTGAGCCGAAGCTATGGAACTAGAAGAAGAAATATATGCACATAAGTGTTGATATGAGTTTGCAATAATATATTTTATTTGTAATTCTTTATTTTATTTCTGTTAGTTGTTATTTTATGTGCCTAATTTATACAAATTGGTATCAAAGCATGGATTTTTCAGCAGGTTTCTAATTGACAATAGGTTATGGCTTCTATATCCGGTCTGCAGACACCATAATTTACAGGAAAGAATTATGAGTATTGTTCATTAACCATGAAGGAACTATTCATATCCTAGGATGTGGGAAATCATAGAGAATGGGTACATAGAGCCCACAAATGCAGCAACATATAACGCACTCTCACAGGCAAAGAAAGACACTTTGAAGGAATTAAGAAAGAAATATGGAAAAACTCTTTTATTCATTCATCAAGCCATGCATGAAAGCATCCTACCCAGAGTGGTAAAGACCAAGAAAGCAAAACAAGTGTGGGGAGACTCTTCAAGTCATGTGATCAAGGTAAATAAAAAGTAAAACCACTAAGCTACAAAGCTTACTCAGAGAGATTTTGAAAATATGTCAATGAAATATTCAGATTCCGTAGAATCATTCTTTACTTTTGTAGTTGGTTTAGTCAATCAAATCAAATATCATGGTGAAACTATTGAGGATAGAAGGATTATTGAAAAATTGCTTAGAAGCTTCCCTGCAAAATTTGATCATTTGGTAGTCGCTTATCAAGAGACTAAGAATCTAAGTCGTTTTTTCAATTGATGAGTTGCATGCACTAGTAATAAATCATGAACAAAGGTTGAATATATCACATGTAGTTGTAGATGAATATTTTTCATCACACGTATCAGGAAATCGTGGAAGAGGAAGAGGAAATTTCAGCCCTAGAGGCAGAGGAATAAGTTCATCTAGAGGATGTAGCAATGGTCCATCAAACTCAAGTGGAAGAGGACATAGTCAAGATCACAATAATAATCATTTTTCAGGTCGAGACATGATAAATCACATCTATAGTGTCACTATTAGAAGATATTTGGGCACCATGCTTTTGAATGCAGGAAGAAACAAAGATGATCAAAAAAGTAGAATCAAAATCAGGTTGGGAGCTCTACTCCAAGCTCCATGTTTATTGCATGCACAAATATTTCCAAAGCATCACCTATTGAGTGTAATACATCCTAAGAGAGTCTTAGTGATGTATGGTATTTGACTCGGATGCTAAAGAATCACATGTCATGTAACTTAAATTTATTTTCTAATTTGGATGAGTTAGTAAAGACAAAAGTTACCCTTGGGAATAATAATGCAGTGACTGTAAAAGGAAAACGAACAATCAACATTCTAACAAAAATGGAGGAGCAAAAGATTATGCAGTTGTTTATTATGTTCTAGGTTTGAAGCACAATATTATGAGCATTAGTCAATTGGTACAAAAGGGATACCTAGTTTACATTGAAGAAAATGAATGTGTGATCATGGATAAAGCTCCAATTACATAGGTGATTGCTAAAGTGAAGATGAAAAACAACATAATGTTTTCTTTGAATATCACACCAGCCACATGTGGAGATCATACTGCGATCAATCCGGAGCTAAGGAGATTGAATCAACTTTTCAGTCAGTTGAAAAAGATGAACCATGGTAATGACATCTCAGGTTTGGTCACTTAAACTTTGGTGATTTGAATTTATTACATAGAAACAATATGGTGAAAGGTTTTCCTTTGATTCAAAAAACCATCTATAAAGTTTGTAAAGGTTGTATTTTATGGAAGCAACACAAAATCTTTCTCAATTGGCAAAACAAGAAGAACAAGTGCACCACTTGAAATTGTTCACTCAAATTTGTGTGGATCAATGCAAACAACTTCTATTAGAGGTTTCTCATATTTTATGACATTCATTGATGATTATACAATGAAGACATGGGTGTATTTTTGATAGATAAATCAAATGTTTTTCATATATTTCAGCAATTTAAGGCTAAATAGTGGAAAATCGAAGTGGGTACTACATCAAAGTTTTGAGGACAGAGATAGAGGAGGTGAGTATATTTCCAAAGTTTTCTGATTTTTTACAAATATCATGGTATACACAAGCAAATTTACTTTCTAGGTATACACCATAATGTAATGGTGTGGCAGTAGAGAAAGAATAGAGCCAAGATGGAGATGGCGAGAAGTATGATGAAGGAAAACATCTTTCAAATGAGTATTGGGTGAAAGAGCAATTTTTGTTTACATCATAAATAGATGTCCAACGAAGATTGTTCAAAACATGGTTCCTAAAAAAGCTTGGACTAAGAGGAAACAAAATGTTTCTCATTTTAGATTTTGGTTGTGTGGCATATGCACATGTGCCTGATGAATTAAGGAAGAAGTTAGACAACAAAGGATGAAAATGCATATTTGTTGGAAATTTAGAGAATACAAAAACTTACAAGTTATTTAATCCAGTTACTAGAAAGGTAATAATCAACAGAGATGTACAGTTTGTTGAAAATGAGGCCTGGGATGGAAGTATTGAGAAAATAGTTAGTGTAGCAGCAACTATTCCTCATGATGATATGGCCGATGAAAGCATTGAGCAGCAAGGTATTGTTTCTTTCGAATATTGGACATGCACCACAAGTTGTAGCACAAACTACACCTCCATCTATTTCTAGGAGGTCTCCAAGATTTCAGTCATCTTCAACCATGCAACAGACACTAGAAATAACACCAGAAGCTACTCCTTCAGTACAAAACAATCCATCATCAGATAGCTCTTTGCACCAGAAAACAAGGAGTCTTAGTCAGATTTATAATCTTGATACAACTAATGTTTTTTCATTTTTTTCATTTTTTTCTCAAGATGTAGATCCAGTATACTTTGAAGAGGCTATAAATATGAAGTTTGGGTTCAAGCCATGGATGATAAGATAAACACCATAGAGAAGAATCAAACATGGAAATTGGTAGATCTTCCAGAAGGAAAGGATGTGATAGGAGTAAAGTGGGTCTATAAGACCAAATATATTGCTCATGGTAAAGTACATAAACATAAAGCAAGATTGGTTTCTAGAGGTTTTTCACAACAATATGTAGTAGATTACAACGAGACATTTACACTGTAGTCCGTCGATGTTTGGACATTATAAGAATGGTTTTAGCAATTGCAGCAGTCAAAACAAATGGCCTATTATCATATAAATGTAAAATCAACATTCTTAAATGGTTTTCTTGAAGAAGAAATTTATGTTAATCATCCGTAAGGTTATGAGATTTAAGGTTATAAAGGAAAGGTATAGTGTTAAAAAAAGTGCTTCGATGGTCTCAAGTAAGCACCTAGAGCTTGGTACATCATGATTGATTCGTATTGATACATAATGGTTTTAGTAGGAGCAGAATGAGCCTACCTTATACATCAAGATCAATGAACAAGGTAAAATTTTGATTGTTTGTTTATATGTCGATGATTTAATCATTACTGGAAATCTATCTACATATTCATTTAAATCAGCTATGAAGAAATAATTTGAGATGACAGATCTAGGCCTTATACACTATTTTTTGGGCATATAAGTTCAACAATCAGAAGCTGGAGTTTTTATTTCACAAGTAAGGTATACTAATGATGTTTTGAAGAGATTTAACATGTTGAATCGTTATGACCCAACGCCAACACCAACCATTGCAGAGGTTTGAAGTTAAACAAAGATGACAGTGGATCATTCAGAGATCCAACATTGTTCAAAAGGCTAGTTGGAAGTCTCATGTATTTGATGGCCAAAACTATGGATATTATGTATGGTGTGAGCCTCATCTCAAGGTTCACGGAATTCCAAAAGATTCATATTGGCAAGCTTGAAAAAGGATTTTGAGGTATGTATGTGGAACTAAAAATCATGGAATTTTTATTCAACATCAGATGAGTTCAAACTCATAGGTTATACAGATAGTGATAGTGTCAAAAGTATAGATGATAGAAAAAGCACATCCAACTATGCTTTTCACTTTAGATTAGTGTAATTTCATGGGCATTGAAGAAGCATCCCATAAGTCACACTACAGAGTATGTAGCAACAACAGGAGAAACATGTCAGGCTATTTGGATGATAAGAATGTTGAAAGATCCGAGGAAAAATCAAGAGGATGTTATAAAAAAATTGTGACAACAATTCAGCAATAACATTATCCAAAAATCATGTTTTTCACAAGAGGAGCAAGCACATAGACACGAGGTATCACTTTATTATGGAGTCTATTAATAATAAGGAAATTCTTCTTGAATTTTACAGATCTGAAGATCACTTTGCTGATATTTTTACGAAATCTTTGGGCAATGAAGTTTTTGAGTATTTGAGAATTTGTTTGGGAGTTTGTGATCAAGAATATGTCAGATCTGGAAGTGCACACTCATCTCTAGAAGAATAAAAGTTTCAAGGTCAAAATTAAGAGGGAGTGTTAGAAAAAAAGATTAATTTTGCCATTAGCAAAGCAAAAAGATATAAGTGTTTTATACATGCTTTTATTTTTTAGATTAGTTTTAGATGTTCTTAAGTTTAGGAAAAGTTATTAAAGAAAATAAATCAAAAAGCTTTGTATTCCACAAAAGCATGTGCTTTTTAGTTCTATTTGTAAGAGTTGAGTGTTTTTTTGTTAGATGAAAGCCATTTTTTTATTAGAGGCAATTGTAAGTGTTTTCATATCAAACACATTCACAGAGATTGTATTGAGCCGAAGCTCTAGAACTAGAAGAAGAAATATATGCACAGAAGTGTTGATCTAAGTTTGCAATAATATATTTTATTTGCAATTCTTTATTTTATTTTTTGTTAGTTGTTATTTTGTCTACAAATAGAACTCAATATGGGTTCTTCCTCTTTCCTAAGTCAAAATCATTGATAAGAATGTTTAAAGTGTATATATTTGTTTTATACTGAGTATAGATTTTTTTAAGCATGTCTTCGCATTTAGAAAGTAACTAGAAATATACCAGTCATGGGGAACTATTGAGCTGTTACAATATCATTCATTTAATCTTTTTTTGTTCTTGTGTGTATTGCTTTTTATATTTTTAAAGAATGGGATGTTTTTCTATGTGTTTTTATCTATTTTTTGTCAAAATTTATTGTTGTGATGGTGATCAATTTGAGAAAAATTTTGCACCAAATAAATAATTTCGATTAATATTTACGTTGAAAGACATTTTTACAATGGGGAAAGCGTGGAGGGATCTGACGCGATCAAAATATCAACAGAGGGGCGGCACATGACGACGAAGCACTGCTCATGTGGATCCGTCGATCTCAACCGGAGCCCATACTTCCTCCCAAGCTACAGATATGTAACTTTACCTTGAAGGGAAATTGGCCTTTCTGACAAACTTTATCATAGTCACGTCATCGACATATTTGTAGTTTTATTTTAATACCTTTTGACAGATGTTTTCTCCCTATAGACCATCTGGCAAAGCGCTCATACTAGATAGTTATTGAGACGGATAATCAACGGCCATCTTGGCTAAGACATAGACTTTATGGATGACACACATCCCCATTCCCCTTATACATGTTTCTTGAGGTTTAGATAACTCTAGAAATATTTGACGTGGTATTTCATGGTTGGTGCAAGTAATAGTACCAACATTGTACATAAAAGTGAACATCAGATTGTGAAGTACAATTTGGGTGGATGTAGGAAATGGACAAGAGTAAGAGTCTAGAATCAGAAGAAGAAGTGAGCAATGCTTCCTTTTCAACTTTGATCATCAGTTGGAGGAGAGGAAGCGGCCAAATGCTTAATCTGGATATTTCCCTATTTCCCTTTGCACATTCATTCCCTGCTTCTCCCTCAAATGTAAATGTTTTCACGTATTTTTATTATTTTTCCCTTTTCGACTCGACTTCCATGCAGTAAGGAATGAATGAAAGACTAATTTTACCAATGTATATCAAACATGGAATAGTTCGTGGGACGGAGAGAAAGAGCATGGACAACTCACAATTTTCTACGGGGGAGTGGTGAATGTTTAAACTGTTCGGGACGATAAAGTGCGTACTCGCATACATTTATTTCGAACAATCTAATGGGGCTTATAAATTCACCCGCTCTCTAAACATCATCAAAAGAATTCTCTATAATCGTCATGTATCTGCGACTATATCGACTTTAGCTCCCTTTTTGGGCGTGTGGGATCCAATCAACCACTCTATTCCAACGACATTTAGCTTAGATATGCCCCATAGAACCTAAACTTGTTACATTCCATCTTCTAACACGCCGTTGAAAGTAGGGAAATAGTAAGATGGGAGTGAGTGGGTTGTCTATTGCAGCAAATCTTCCCGTCAGTCGAAAGAATTCTCTGCAACGGTTTCTGGAGAAGAGAAACGGCAGTCGTAATGGGAGCCCATTGGAACTTGTTCGTTATATATTTAAAGTATCAATAGGTTGCTAAAACCTTGTCTCCGTTTTTCTCCAGACTATGGGGAGTGCACGGGGTTACGTGATTTGGTCGCTCCATCCTAAAATTTGTAGTCAAGTATGTTTCCCCTTTTCTGGTTACATCTACGTATGAGGATATGAATAAATGAAGACCTCCTCTTTTTGCTTAGTTTTTACCGGGAAGGACATGTAACTAGATCTGTATAAACCTGTTTCTATTCCAAACTTATATCTATTTCCTTTTTTTTGGGTTGCAGCTTTGCAATTTTTAGTGAATTAAAAGAAAAATTTTATGTAGTGGACTGTTGTGACACCCATTGGCTTGTATTTAGTGAAAGTTACAATCGTTTAACATGATGGTGATGTTTTCTAAAAAATAAAATATGATTGTCGAAGAGATTGCACCTTGTTGAAGCATTTTATTTTGAGAATCCTTAAAGCTTCATCTAGACTTAATTTACCCTGCAATAATTTTAATTGATGATCTCATATCACATTCACATTAAGGTGATTTTCTATCATGTACATGCTACATGTTCTCTCGTTCTTGGCATATTCAATTGGTTCTTTATTTGAAGATATTACAAATGTCTATGGCACATAAAATCATTTTAATTGGAAAGAAAATGCCTTTTATTTTTGTTTATATGAGTATGTACAGTGAATATGGAAATTAGTATCATTTTAATAACTATTTTCTAAGTTATCAATTATAAACATTTAAAGTTT
Source organism: Taxus wallichiana var. yunnanensis (assembly GCA_018340775.1). Classification (NCBI taxonomy): domain Eukaryota; kingdom Viridiplantae; phylum Streptophyta; class Pinopsida; order Cupressales; family Taxaceae; genus Taxus; species Taxus wallichiana. Next base: position 341,100,265 of record CM031242.1, read on the forward strand.
GGACTTGCGTCTACAATCCCACCACTCACGCAGGATTTTTATATTGTTAGATACATTAAATTGTAAGCAATGTTAAGTAAACACACATAACCAAGCACTCAGTGGCGTTGTTGCCTCCTTTGGCTACGTCGCCATTGAGGTCCTCGACTCCTCACACAAACATTGAAGCACGATAGTATAAAATTAAAAAATTTACAAACCTTGAAAAAAAAAGACTACAATCTATTCTACACTTATTTCTAAAAAAACTACAAAGTTATTCTTAAGCTCCATACTATTTTCAATTAAATGGATTTGTATTAATATTTATTTCATCATATCATATCTTTCCCAAAATTATTTCAATCATGTAAAATATTTTAATCAAAAGGAAATCCCTACCATTAATTTAGGTATTTTATCTTTATCATTTGGATTTTACGAAGATCCTCTTGTGCATAGTCCCTTTTTCAATCATGAAAGCATTAATTTAGGTATTTTGATTATTTTGTTGTGTGGGTCATGTTGTGTGGGTCGGTCCCATTATGGCTTGTGAAGAGCTTGAATTTAGGATAAAGTAAGACATTTAAAAATATATTACCTCATCTTGTATGCCCGGTATGAACCTTTGGCCTATCATTCCTTTTGTTCTTCTTATTTTCCACTCTATCTCTTCATATCACACTTGCATCCTTCTTGCTTCCAATTGCAAGATATTCTTTAAATCCTTCCTTGTTTTCCAACCAAACTTGTCACCATGAAAATTGCATCTACCTTTAAATTCCATAGGAACTTTTGAAAAAGAATATATCTACTAGCCAATGCAACAACATGAAATTCGATTGGCTTGCATAGGTGAACTAAATTTTACGTTGATTGCATTGGCCATTAGTCAAAGTGAAATAACATAGACCCTGGTCACTAGCCAAAGGATTTGGATTGCCTTACACTAGCTGAAGAAATGCTTATTGTAATAGTTAATCCTATTTTACTAAGTCGCGTATGCAAAAGGAAGACCTTACAAATACAAAAGGCATACCATTAGCTTGTAAAACAATAGATCCTTCGTCGTCAAACACCTCCCCTAACCTATTTTTGAACCATATATTTTTCTTGTTCATTCACAAAAGCCTCAACAAAAAAATGACTTCTTCGTAAACAGAAAACATGTGCTCAATACCATGGAGTTGAAATTAGCCATACATATTTTTTTGCACAAGAAACATAACATATTTTTCAAATATCACCCCTTGTTCTTTGCATCGACACGTTCATTTCACTAGATAAAGGGTAGAAAAAATTGCAACATGTTATGGTGGATGTCAATGCTCCTTGGGAATCATCGTTCTTCTTTGATACACTTACAAATAGACCCTCCATACTTGAAATCCTATCTTGCAATCAAATTGTATCCACATAATTCGATCTCCATTCCACTTTCAACTAATACAATGTTCTCCACTATGTTTTTCTACAATAAACTACTTCATTGTGATTTATTTATTCTTCCATGTCGGTTTCTTTCATTTACGTTTGTTCAACACTTCTCTCGCCTCTTCTTAATGCTTTCATAACTATTTAAATCCCATCTAACATCAACATGCATTTCCATGCCTAACTATCAATATTCAATTAGGTTTACAAATTTCATTTTTCCTTTCCTTGTGCACATAATTGGTTTTCCATCTTTCAACAATCTACATATGTCTTCCTCTGTTTTCTCCCGGTCTCATTTTCCCATTCCGCAAAAAATGTAAACGCATCACTCAAATTTTCAATCATTTTCAAGGCTATTGCATTCTCTCAAACTATTTTCTCACCTATATGTCCACTATCTTGATTCTCGTTTGTTATTTTCCAACAACATAGTTATTACTTTCAAGTTTTGCCCTCTGCGCATCCTCCATTCCTCATTCCTCCACATGATCCCTTTCGGTGTTCACATTAAACTACTTGCGTGTGATTGCTAGTCATGTGTGCAATAAATATTAATTGAAATTTTTATTAAAAAAGGGAATGCTTGATTGTTTGATAATTTTGATGTTGATCAACATTTATTTATTTATTAAAAGTCAATGGTTGTTGCCAATATCTTGTTGCAGATTCAAGTCCAAGATAACAAGGTAGCGTTGGAGGTGAAACATCTACAAACACTCTTATATCACTGTAGTGATTCCCCTACAACATTTCTCATGTCCCTCTATCCCAATCCCACCGCTCCTTGCCACGTGACAAGGACAATAACCGCCAAAGAGATTGTGGTCGATGCTGACCATTTTGCCAATTTGGAGAAACTTTACACCAAATTAATAATGTCTATTCATAATCATATGTGCATTAAATCTTAATTGAAATTGTTATAAAAAAATAAAATATAATTAAAATAATAAAAATTAAAATGATGGTATTTGTATCAACCCATTTCTAGATCTCCCTCACTCATTTCTAGCCAATAGTTGGGCTTCCTAAATGCATTGACTATGGTCAAGAATTTAAATTATTTATTTGCTAAGGTGTTAAGTGTCAATCGGTTTGAATCCCTCGTCTTTTTTTTTTTTCAAAATTTCCTATTCTTCAATTTTCATACATAGTGAGCCTGAAAAAGAAATAACATATAGTTTAATTTAGTTGCACTATAAAATAACAAGGAAAAAGTGACAATATAGTTACGGAAGGATATTTGAAGCTATTACTTCTTTGGTAAGGAAGTTTTAGGTTTATATAATGTTCCTCTCGATGGAGACAATCGAACACGTAATATTTTGAATGTTTGTAGGAAAAAAATATATGAAGAATAGAAAGTTGTGTTTTTAACTACAAAATCAAAATAGTTAGGGGAGAGACACCAATAGTGGTGCACCCTAAATTAGGGGTCCACTAAATAAATTCTATATAATGTGGGATCCTCATTTTTCACCAACATACGATTCAAGATTTTTTAAATTATATATTATATATATAGTTGAATCGGAGGGAAAGACATATTTTGAATTTATTTAAAATAGTAAATTTGAGTTACACTACATTTTGATTGGGACCCATATTTGATCATGGGTGATAATGGTTGAACATTGAAAATTTTAAAAAGGCAAATCTTACATGTCATGATGTGATTGGGTGTTGTCATGTCAAAAATGACTAATCACCAGGTACTTTTATGACAACTATCAAGTTGTACTATGACAACTATTGGGTGTTGTGTATTCAAGACACTATATCCATGATTGGACCTTTCTCAACTATTGGTGTCATATACATGTGACGTTTTATCAAGTTACTATTTATGTGATTCGGTGCATCACAAGTAATTGATTTTTCACAATGAAAGTGCACTTATAGTCTACAAAAATATTTTTATAATAAAATTTAATAACCAATTAAGTATTAACAATATATTTTAGAGATTCATTGCAATGAGATTTTTTAGAAATGAGATGGGAAAATCAAGTAAACAAATATATCTATCCCCATAACCAATCAACGATTATCCTAGTAAGAGGCCACTTCCATTGTGGCATATCCACTATAGGTATATGGATCATGATAAATTAGAGTTTATATGTTAAGGATCGTGATACATTGGGGTTTTATATGTTATCACATACCAAGCCAACCAACCAATGTGGAATACACTTAATATGTATTAGAATCTCATTTAGATGTGGAAGTAATAGTTCATGTAATATGTTTCTTAAGTGCATCTTGAATTTGCTTCTACGACTCTAAAATCCTCCTTCATTTAAATATACATTGTACATAATTACAATCTAAACTAATGTTTCTATGTCCATAATTCATTTTCATGCATGGACAATATAATTAAGAGTACATATCAAATGAGCGACAACGAAACATGAATAAATTGACTTTGATTTTTACCAATAAACCATGTTTCACCAACTATATTTAATCAAACATGTTTAAGCATTGTGATAGTGCATCAAATGTGTGTATAAATAGGTGAACTATTTCTCCATATTATATAAATAAAGAGTTATTTATGAGAAAATATTTCCAAAGTTGTTTTACCAATGCCTATTCATATGTCCTCGCACAACTTAAAACTTTTCAACTTCCTAGGAAACTTTTAAGTCCCTTTTTATAACATAAAGGTGACTTATTACATTAGGAACATTAAGACATATGAAAAAGTGCAACCCCAATGTGAAATTAGAATATTGGAAAGTGAGAGAAAGTTGGGAGAAGAGGAGAGAGAAAGAGAGAGAGAAGAAGAAGAGGAGATGTTGTTCTGATGAAGTTCATTGATCCTTGTCGATGGAAAGCTTCAAATGTAGTGAAACTCTGAATCTTCAAACTCCTTGCACCTTCAAATTGGCTCATAGATGCTTTGGAATGAGTGTTTAAAAACACTATTGAATGGTTCTACGATGACCATAACTTCCACCATGCATAAGATACTCCTACAACATTGTTACACTTCTTAGTTGATTTGGACATGATCATGATGAACAGTCGATGGCATTTGATTGTGAATTCCACCTCGTACATACTGATTGAAGCATGAAATGAGTGTCGAAGGACATTGTTGAGATCCATAAAGATAGAGACTTCATTGGTTCCCCCTTTGTGAATATGAACTTCATTGTTTCTCGACACTTACTATATTTGGAAAGGGAAACTATTTTTGGCAAGTGTCGATATTTTCCCTCCCTAGTCTCTAACTGTTGATGGCAACATGAATGTTCAACTCCCAGAATTCTCCCTCTATGAAATTCACCCTTTTGGGATGACTTGTTATTTTTAGTAAGCACCTGAAAAAGTAACTTACTATTTTTAGTAGTGTGAAAAATCAGCCCCTTTGATCCTTGACTGGTTGTGATTACTGAGAATCTCCTTCCTTCTGCGCTCCTCCCACTTTTGGACCAATTTTATATTTTTGGTAGGTGCTCACGAGACCACTTACTATTTTTAGTAAGTGTCGAATTTGGACCAAAATTCCCATTCTAATGAACTTTCAACTGCAGTGCATCCTCTATGTTCAAAGATCTCCTTCACATGTTCTTTTGTTGATGACTTTCCCAAAATAGTAGTCCTCTATGTAGAAGACTTGCTATTTTTAGAAAGTGGGCTTCTGGAGGTTGGATTAATGCGGAAAAATATTTTTTATATGTGTTTTTTCCCAATATCATCCCTCTGAAATTTCGTGCTTATGCAATCAAAATTTTGGGAGATTTTAAACTTTTAAATTTCGACTGGTGGCACTTCTGGACACGACAACCATTAATGGACCTCGAAAATTGTAGGTATGGTTTTCTCCTCCATTTGTTACAAAAATATATTTTCATTATGGGTTTTTGTTTCTTGTTCTTCCAATGAAATTTCTCTCCAATCCGGTTTCTAGTTTGACGGGAAATTGAGATTTTTTTTTGGTGCAGGAAAGAGGATTTCTTCACTGTGAATGTTTTATTCCATGAGAGGAGGGTCTGAAGGTATTTTTTTATGGTTTTGGATAGAGGAACAAATATTAAAAATGGTTTGTCAATCCGTGCATCTGTTTGCAAGATTTCTTCAAATTTTGATTTCACGACAATGGGGATTTCTACTATTCTTCTTCTGCTATTCGTTTCTTCTCCTTAGCTCAATGAAATATTCTTTTGGGACCTATGTATCACCATGAGAAAGAGGATTTATTCACTTTGGTGGATCTGGTTTGAGCTTTGGAAATGGCAGAGTGGTGGTAGGAAGTTGCAGAGAAGTTTGTAGATATGGTTGTGCATGGGAATGTTAGAAGTTAGAAGTGGGAAGTAGGTGAGGATTTTTAAATTTTGAAATAAAGTTGAGAAGGGATGAGGTGAATTTTCATGTCCCTGATGTCCCTCACCTCAAAGGGACATGAGGGAAATCAAATTCCATGGTGAGCAAGGTGATGACACGTGGCGTAGAGATCCGACGGTAGAGAATGAAGGATAAAAATAAGCTTTAAAGTCTTGAGAAATTTGGAAATTGGTCATATGGGTGACCAGAAGTCTCCTTAGGGGCTGGGCGCATTTTTCCATGTTTGATGTCCCTCGACCTCAAAGGGACGTGAGGGACATAAAATTCCATGGTGATCAAGGTGATGACACATGGCGAGAGATCCAACGATAGGGAATGAAGGCTAAAAATTAGCTTTAAAGCACTAAGGGGCTGGAAGCTGGTCATATGGGTGACAGAAGTCTCCTTTAGGGCTGGGCACATTTTTCCATGTGTGATATTCTGACGTCAAAGGGATGTGAGGGACATCAAATTTCACACAAAGACTCCAGGGTGATGACACATGGTAACAATATGACAGTTGAGGTTTTGAGCTCCCACAAGCACCTGGGGGCTAAACTGGCGATCCTAGAGGTTGCATGAGGGTCCGGAGGTCTTATGGGGGATAGGAAAATTTTCCATGTGTGATTTCCCTGACCTTGATGGATGTGAGGGACACAAAATCCTACCAAGCTCCTGGAGCTAACACATGTCCTCCCAAAATTTGACTAACTCCTAAACTCGCTCCAAGAGGGAAACTTGAAATGACAATAACTTGAGCTCCCGATGGAATTTTTTGATGAAATGTTATATGATATTTCCTGGAAGTATCCATATGAATCCAATGGTTTTGGTATAATTTCTTTATTCTTCCATTTGATTCCTGAAAAATCGAGTTTTGATCTGGTGCTCCACTTGTGCATGAGAAAACTTCTTTCAAACCCATTGCGCCAAAGTGTTGAGAAAAAAATAATTTCACCATATTGTAGGGATTAGAATTCCCTTTATGGATATGTTTTTTTCTCTTAACTCCATCCGAGCTCTCGGAATCACCTTTAGAAGCTCAACGGTTGTTTTGGTATGTGCACTGCCTAGGCTTGTGAACCCTAATTTTGGTGAAACTACCCCAAATTATATGAGTCCTACTTGAATCTTCCTGAATCACTTCCATGATCTCCCAAGGCCTTTGATTCACCTCTGTTTCCAATTTATATTTTCTATTCCGCTCCATGGGGTTGCTCTAGTCCTAAGAAGGCTAGTGATAGCCCTTCCCACACTGCCCAAAGTTTGCATTTTCAATGAAATCCTAAAATCACCTAGGGGGTTGATTTGAATTTCCTAAATCACCTAAGGGAATGAATTAACACCAATTGGTAGGTTACTAGACTGACTAGGTAGACCCGGTGTGCCTTGGAATGATAGAACATGAAAAATTTTTTGTACAGGGGTATCATAAAGGAAACTAAAACAAGTTACAAAGGCAATGAAAAATTGGAATTTTTCCCCACTTTGATGTAAAATTTTGATGGATCACAAAATGATGGAAACTATGAGCTTTCTTTGGAGGTGATACAAAATAATGTGCAGTTGATTCGAGAAGACTTCATCGACATGTCTTTCATCCATGCTCATCGTAGTTGTAAGGTGACATGGATCGAGGTGCCAATTTTGAATGCTAGATTCTAGATTATTTAACTTTTTACTTTGCAATCGTAAACTTTATTATTGACAAATCATTTACATTCTACATTGCCTTCTTTAGGATTTTATTGTATCACAATATCTAAATTTTAGATCTTGAGTTCATTATATGAAATGTCCCACTTCCTAAGATGATCATGTTGAAGACCCTTAGCCCATTTTGTCTTCCCAACGGCTAAGGAATAAACTTAAAGGGGGACTTAAGTTATGATAGTTTATTATAAAGTGCAAAAAAATAAAAGAAAATATTATAAAGCACTTATAATAAAATATTATGAACTTAATAATAAAATAAAAATAGAAAAAGACAAAAAGACAAAAGGCATTTAGCAATAGTTATTTATTCAAGGGAAAATGTGACTTTCCTAGGAGAGAAAAGTAAGTGGGGAAAACATTAAATAAGGGGAAAATTATGATTGGATGTGAGAGTGGCCATTTGGGCCCTATTCTCCTATTTAAGCAAGTCAACTTGCTTGGAGAGGCATCACTTGTTTATTTCTAATTTCTTATTTGTATGTTGAGCATTTTTGCTTGCATCTTCACTCTTGAGGACAAAAACCCTCCAAGAGATCTAGAGAAGGACAAAAACCCTTCCTCTAGTTGTGAGGATTCTCCACCTTGGAGTTTCCATTGAGAATCATTGGTTGCAGAATATATTTCAGTATTTTCCAGTAGTTAGAGGACAATAAAGTTGCAGATTTTGATCAAGGGTTTGAAGAGAAAAAATTCTATTATTTTCTATGCCCTTTTTCTAGGTGGAGCGACCACCTAAGGAGCTGATCTAGGTTGTTTAGGGGCTGTTTTGGGACTGTTTTCAGTTGCAGATTATCCTGCTGATTTTTATAAATCAGAATATCCATTTTCAAAAAATTTAGAGTTGAGGAAGTGTCATTTTACAGCTGTGTTTGAGGCAGCCATCTGCAGAATTTTATAAAAATACATTTAGCATGTTTTGGAGCTCAAATCCAGTATTTTCTTCATGATTCCGTCCTTATAAAATTTGCTAATTTGTTGGGTTGAAAGTTTTAGTGGGTTTGTGACATATTTGATGCATTTTCATTCCTAGCACTAGTTGCATTTTCCTTATTTACTTCATATTTTCATATTATCATTTGATATAATTTCTATAAATTGCTTCTTTTGGATGGAATTTACCTAAAATCCCTTTGGGGCTGCAAAGTGTCCTTTTGGTGACATTACATTATATGATTCTTGCCACATAAAATTCACCATGTGGGATTCATATTAGGATTGATGAATGCAATAATATTAACATTTTTAAATCCTTTGCATTTCTATGTGAATTCATTGTCGAATTAAAGTCAAGATTACACAGGTTTGAGATTTCCCAAGCTAGAGCCAACTTTTTTTCGTGCAAATGTGCAACATGGAAATTTACAATTTCTAAGCTGCAAAGTATAAAACCAATATAAACCCTTAATTTCAGGCATGATTTTTTAAAGATAAGGTTCAGTTTCATATAATGATTTTCCCATTTGCCATTATGTTATATATGTTCATGGATGTTGGTTTATTGTTATGTCAACTTTTAATAATTGGAATTCAAATTGTGTGGTATGCAACATACAAAATGCACAAATCTTTCACTAGTCCATGCAGATTGATGGACATATTTTCCTTTTATTTTGTATTGTGATAATGGGCACTATATTTCATTAATTTATACATTTTTGTAATGACATCAATTCATTATCCTAGCTAGCTATTGAATGCTTCTTTAGCTGCATACATTACTTGACGGTAATGGTTTTAATGCCCCTTTTATTCTAATTTCTCAATATTTATTTGTACCTTTTTCTAACAAAATGAGGGATTTTATTTAATTCTAGTCAACTTTCAGGATTCCAAATTAGGTATGTATCCATGGATAATGATTTAGTTATTACTTCTTTAGTACCATGCCCACCAAAATCTCTAGAAGGGGTTCCTCCATAACCAAACCAATGATTTATAAACTAGATCAACTATTTGATTAGTACCTTCGTAACCTAGGAAGGGTCGGTATCCCAAGGAAAAATTTGTATATGAACTGCTACGAAATAAATCCATAAGGAATATCAAGACGTTTACCAATATGACGTTCCATTTGAGTCCAAATATTATAGACGGTTCCATCTTAGTGATCATATCTCCTAGCTAAAAGTAGATCTACATGACTCCGCCCTATAGTCGAGTCGGGTTAAGATAAGATATAAGTGCTCTCTCCTTATCGCGATGTGACGCCGGGTTTTGGTACCCTCTCCATATAGTTCAAAAAAATCTAACCCTAAATCATGTATCACTTATATTATCACATATTGAAGCATGAACTTACTCTCATGCTTTGTAGCGGACATGTTACAATGAAATGAATTATACTTCAAATGATGGAAATGAATGGTTCATGATATGCTCTGAATCTAAAGATCTATATGACCTCAATGGTCTTTGTGGCACTTATAGAAGGTGTTGACTTTAAATAATACTCAAATATGTAGTCGAGTGAAACAATTCAAACCTAAAGAAAATCACGCCTAGGCTTTGGGAGAGTGGTCGAGTAATGATGAAGGTGGCTTGGTCATCAATGACATCTTGTGGGATAAGCGAGGCTGCACTGGCCATGGCGTTGGCATGGTGATTATCTTTGCGAGGAATAGTAGAAATGGAATAAGATTCAAAGGTAACTAAAAGGTCTTTTACAAAATCATTGTACGGGATAAGATGTTCCTCCTTAGTATGATAGATGTCATTGACTTGGTTTATGACTAATTGAGATTCTCCATGGATACACAAGTTACGAATGAGAATATTTTTGGTTGTAAGTAAACCTAAAATGAGGGCTTCATATTCAACGATATTATTTGTGCAGGAAACCCTAGCTAGTATGCAAAGGGAAGTGGATCACCATGTGGGGTAGTAAAGATCACACTGGCACCAACACCAGAGAAGTAATGAGAACCATCAAAGTACATGGTCCATATATGTGATTCAATGGTATATGTAGTGAAATACTTATGGAAAGAATCGGAAAATAGGGGAAGCATCCGGGGGGCGGTGGCAATTGATTGGCGATGACCTACCCCTTAATTGCTTTTTGAGGGATGAACTTAAAGTCAAATTTTGTAAGGAGCATGACCCAAAGAGCTAAACGTCTTGAAAGGTGAGTGTGGGAAAAAGATAATGCGAGAAGGTCGAGCTTGGTTATAATGTGAACTTCATGGGTAAGGAGATAATGACGCAACTTGTCTGCAACGAAGACAAGGCCAAGGCACAATTTTTTGATGTAGCTATAATTGCATTCATAAGAGAGAAGTGTGCGACTAATATAGTAAATGGATCACTCACGATGGGTATATTCATGTTGTGCCAATAATATGCCTAAGGCATGAAATGTATTAGAAATATATAATAAGAAGGGGCGGTTTGCCACAGGTGGAACTATGACAGGAGGGTTTAGGAGATAAGCTTTGATGTGATCAAATGATTGCTAGCATTGGTCATCCCAAAAAAACTTAGTGTGTTTCTTCATGAGATTAGTAAAAGGTTGCGTTTTTTTGGTCAGTTGTGCAATAAAACATCAAATAGCTTGAATTTTACCTAGTGGTCAAAGAAAACAAATTCAAAGTGGGGGGGCCTTCAAATCTTGCAAAATTTATTTGACCTCGTTTACACACTCATGGAATTTTCCTTACACCACATCGATCTTCGACAAAATCCTTGCCAAAATTTAATAATATACACATGTTATATAAGTCTTCATGAATATAAGCTCTTATATGAGGGTGGTGCTATTACCGCACTGGATGATCGTTAATCCACCTTGTGTTGTCATAGTTGTTGGGGCTCATATAAAAGTGATAAACTTACAACCTTCCCTTTATAACTTTGACGTAATTCTCACAGATAGATAATACTGCGGTAGGGCCCAATCTCCAAAACCATCTTTGGATTGTATTTTTGAGAGAATTATCTAAAATGGGTTCCTTTTCATCTTCAATATTCATGAACCAGCTAGTGGTATTTTCATATTTTTCCATTACATTCAAAATAGAGAGGGTATTTCCCTCTTTAGTCATTACGAGGACATGGTCGAGTGATTCGAACTCCTTCCTTTCCCTTTCTTTCCCCGTCACCACCGGTTATTTCATATTTATCATTACTCTAATGAAGGAAAAGGCTATGGACAGATCTCGTGAGATCCATGTTAGGATACTTTGTCAACACACATGAATTACACTTAATCTAGCTATAGGAGGGATGCCCTAAGAACTCAATGGTTAAACACAATTTGCAATAAATATCAAGAAAATTTATCTTGTATGTTTAAACTCATAACTTGTGAAGTGGAGTTTTACAGTCATGACATGTACCTAAACCTAATAATACGGGGGTCATGAGTCCTAATGGAGATTTGCAATACTATACCCCACTCCTTAAAATCCTTATTTATTAGGTGACAAGTGTTGTCCATGTTTCAAAAAGATATTGAGGGAGTGAAAGAGTTATCATCCAAGGTAGTTGTGTTAATGTGAGTTGGCTGAGTGTCGACCTAATCATTTTTATGTGTTGAAGGATGAAGAAGAACTGATTTCAAATGAAGGGAGTGCAAGGGTGGAAATTATTCTATAAGATATGAGGGAGGGCGTGAATAGAAATTAAATCAGGAGTAGGAGCAGGAGCACTTAGTCGTGTGCCCAAGGCCATGATGAATGCCAAGGTAGACATATATAGTCCTCAAGTTCTATTTTTGAGTCCTTACCACCATCAATCATTGAAGGATGAATTCACGAGGCTATACAATCACTACATCACCCATCTAATGTAGCTAAATTCTAAACACACTTAATATACTGCAAATAATTTGAACTCCAAAAGAAAATAGATCACCTTCTTCATTATTAAATCTTCAATTAGAATGTTGCCTAAATAGGAAAACAACTCCTAACTCGAGTTTTCAAGAAAACTCTAACTAACTTTGACTAATTCTACTCTAGGTGGCAGAAATTACTATTTTTAGCAAATTACTAGAACGTGTTATTCTTAGTAAGTTTGCATGCTTATTCATACGGGCACAAAAACGCCACACATCTTCTACATGCCTAAATTAAAGGAATTTCTAGCTCATAAAGCAACTAAGAGACTAAAATTAATTAATTCCCTAAAATAGGAAAAAACCAAACCACAACTTAAATTCTAATTTTTCGGCCTCAAGATGGTGGATTTCGGGCCCGAAAATGTGCCAAACGTGCTCCAACCGGAAGAGAAGGTTGGACTGTACGTTCATCTCATTGAAACATGCGGTTTTCAAAAAACAAACGGACCCAATCGGGCACTTGAAAACAAGTTATGACCTTGTCAAGTTCCTGCTAATTTTGGCACATCATTCTCCCCTGTTTGAAAAAAAATGCAGCTCCTGTAAGTTGTCTTCTTCAAACTGCTTCCATTTATCTGCATTGATCTTCTTAATCTCTCGACTCTATGACCCGAGTATTTTCCTCTTGTTCTAGTCCTTTCCAATGTACCAAATATTTGTTGTATTTTCCATGTCACGTGTCCACTTTGTTTTCTTATCTATAATTTGTCAATTTCTTCTTTCTTCTTCAGGAACCTTTCGCCTCCAATTTACTACTTTGTCAATAACATCCCCTTCTGCACCATCCCCATGAAAATAATACAATTTTGAAACATTAAACACTAGAGAAATATCAAAATTCCCTGGCAATTCTACCTCATAAGCATTATCATTTTTTTTCAGGATTTTGCATTGACCAATCTTCTTGTACTTCAACTTGTTATAGGTTCGTTTTGAGAACCTTTCCCAAGCAGTATACCATAACCAACTCACCAATTGTAAATACCTTTCTCCTTTTGTGCACATTTGTTATTTCCTTATACTTATCATTACTATTCTGTAGCTTCTTCCACACTTCTTCCTGTAATTTTTGTATATGTTCGGCAAATGCTTTTGCATCATCATTGACTCTGGCATCAATTGGTAGTTGTACCAAATCTAACACCCCATTTGGATTACTCCCATACACAATAAAAATGGAGACTTTCTTGTGCATCTATTTATGGAACTGTTATATGCAAATTCAACTTGTGGTAATGATAAGTCCCATTGTTTTTGCTTTTCCCCAACTATGCACCTTAACATGTTTCCCAAACTCCTGTTTACCACCTCTGTTTTCCCATTGGTCTGAGGATGATAGGTACTGCTAAACTATAGTTGAGTTCCCAAATTTTTCCATAAATTCCTCCAAAAGTGACCTAAGAACCTAGTGTCCCTATTTGAAGTAATGGTTTTTGGAACACCATGCAAACGAACAACTTCTCTTAAAAACAAATCTGCTAAGTTCGCATCACTTGTTTTCTTACAGGCAATAAAATGAACCATATTAGAAAACCTATCAACAACCACAAAAATTGAGTCATTACCTCGTTGTGTTTTTGGTAAGCCCAAAACAAAATCCATACTCAGATCTATCCACGACCACCTGTAGGAAAATGCAATGGAATATACAACCCCTGTATTCTCGTGCATGGCCTTTCAAGACTTGGAAAATTCGATTCCTCTCCACATATCTTACCACATCTCTTTTCAGCTTTGGCAAATATTATTTCTCTGCTACCAAGACTATCATCTTATCTTTACCAAAATGCCTAGCCAATCCTCTGTTATGTAGCTCTTTCACTATATTCTCTCTCATAGACCCAACTGGAATACATAGTTGGTGTCCCTTGAATAGATAGCCATCTTGTAAAATGTACTCATCCTGGACATCTCCTGCATCATCTGACAATGGACGAATTAACCTTTCAACAATATTCTTGAAATCAGAATTAGAAGAATACAAACCCTTTATTGCTTCAAAACCCACCACCTCATTTTCCATAGTGGTAAACAGAGTCACACGCCTACTCAATGCATCTACAACTTGATTTTGTTTTCCTGATTTATGTTTTAGAGAAAAAGTATAACCCTGCAAAAATTATACCCACTTTGCATGCCTACTATTCAATTTCTTTTGGGTATTCACATACTTCAGCGCTATGCGGTCTGTAAATAACAGAAACTCCTTAGGCACTAAGTAATGCCTCCAATGCCTCAATGCTTGTACAATTGCATAAAATTTGACATCATAAGTAGAGTAGTTCTTTCTTATCTCATTCAGTTTCTCACAAAAGAAAGCTACTTTGGATTTCCACCTTGACTTAGGACAACACCAATACCCACATGTGAGGTGTCACAATCAACCTCAAACACTTTATCAAAATCTGGTAGTGCCAAAATGGGTGCCTCTGTCACCTTCTTCTTCAAGAACTGAAAACTATCCTTAGTTGCCTTTTTCCACAAAAACTCCCTTCCTTTTATGCAATCTATTATAGGTGTTACAATACTGCTGAAATTTTTAATAAACTTTCTGTAAAATGTTGCTAAACCATGAAAGCTTCTTACCTTTTTATACTCCATGGAGTAGGCCATTCAATAATTTCCTTTATCTTCTCTGATTCCATCTGTACCCCATCTGCTGAAATAATAAAGCCCAAGAATACCAAACTCTCTTACATAAACGTGCACTTCTTCATATTTACATAGAGTCTCTCTTTCCTTAACACTTCAAATATCACCCTCAGATGCCTCAGATGTTCTTCTTTAGTTTTACTAAAGATCAAGATATCATCAAAATAAACAACAAACTTACCATTATACTCCCACAACACGGTGTTCATCAGTCTCATAAAAGTACTAGGTACATTGGATAACCCGAATGGCATCACCAACCACTCATATAATCCATTTCCTGTCTTGAATGTTGTTTTCCACTCATCTCCTTCTTTGATCCGAATCTAATGGTAACCACTTTGAAGATCAATCTTGGTGAAATACCTAGATCCAGCAAGCACATCCATCATATCATCAAGGTGTGGTATTAGGAACCTATACTTGATTGTAATTTTATTGATTACTTTGATATCCGTGTACATTCTCCATGTTCCATCCTTCTTTGGTGTTAATAAATATGGGGTTGCATACTGACTCATGATGTCCCTTACGACCCCCTTTCTTCACGAGCTCTACCACTTGCCTATTCAACTTTGCATGCAATGTCGGGCTCATCCTATAAACTACCTAATTCGGGAGTGAATATCCTGGAATCAAATCAATATGGTGTTGAATATCTCTTTTTGGCGGTAATCCATCTAGTAGCTCATCATGAATAACATCAGAAAATTCTTCTATTAATTTTGTCTTTTTCTTGGTATTTGTGCACTTGCGGAGTTCATCCTTATTTACTGACTAGTACATAACAAAAATTGTTTGCCTTCACCTCCTTCAAAAATTTCTTTGCAGAAAGCATATTTTTAGCCTTCCCATATTCCGAAAGAGGTAGAAAAACTATTTTTGTGCCATCCTTCCGGATGTTAGGAAAATTATAACTATAGTGTGAACTAGAGGTTTATTCTAGTGTGTGTATAATGAGTTGTATCACACAACTCATCTAAGAGGGATGATAGGGATACTCTACAAGATAAGGCTTGAATCCTTTTTAATAGGATTAAGCTTTGTGTATTTATATCCTCCTACTATTGGAATAATACATCCGTCCATTTCAAAATTATTTCCTGTGCAAGTCTGGTTCAAAGTTTATATTTGGTATCAGAGCAGGCTGCCATGAGAGTTTATGAGGCATTTAGATCTGGAATGATTTTGTCTCATTGTTGGGAATAAATCTGAATAGAGCAATGTAATTTCTATTAAATCAGTGATTGTAATCTTGTTTATTGAATGAAATCTGCGACCTGTGTTTGTGTGATCTGCATGTTTGTGTGATCTGCGTGTTTGTGCGATCTGCGTGTTCCTATGATCTATGTGTTCCTGAGATCTGTGTGTTCATATGATCTTTTTTTGCCACGTTTTCCTCTCCCAAATGAGCGTCTAAGAAGTGAGCGACTGCTGGTCGTTTCTCCGCATTGACATTGGCATCTACCTCTTCGGATTCAACATTTTTGACCTCTGTATGCACCTGCAGCGAAGATCAAATTTCGTGTGAAGTTTTGTTTAATCAGACGACTGAGATCCGCATTATGAAAGGTAAATCCGTTTCTTTCCTTTTTTGGATGCAGTGAAAAAACGCAAGGAAAGAAAAAAAATTGCCATTTTTGGAAAGGGTCCGGAAAGATTTTAGATTTTAAACTTGTAAGATTCATAACTTTCAGTTCGTTACTCAGATTGAGGGATTGTTTTTTTGAATATGTGTATTTTTTTAATCCCTACGCATTGATCCTATAATTTTTGCTGCTAGACCAATTTTTTATTTTTGGAAAATATTTCAAATATATATATATATATATATATATATATATTGTAAAGGGTGCATTCTCGATTGTATTCGACACCCTGAAAAAAGAAAAAGGAAAAAAATTGAAGAGTGCATTATCGGTCGAAACCGACGCTCTAAGGTATAATGGAAATTCCACTAGATAAGTTCAACGGATTAAACTTTCACACTTGGAAAGTTAAAATCCAAATGCAATTAATGCATAAAAATCTATGGAGGATTGTATCAGGAGAAGAATCAAAACCCACAGATGCTGCAAAACTAATAGAGTGGGAAACAAGGAATGATAAGGCAAAAGCAATAATAGGACTTGCCCTATCTGACACTGAGCTACACTATGTGGATCTGGAAAAATCTGCTAAAGAAATATGGGAACTACTCAGCAAAACTTTCGGTTCAAATGCAGTCAATGCAAAATTTTCATTAAAACTTCAATTATTCAAACTCAAAATGAATGATAATGTGACAATGTCAAGTCACATCAATGAACTGAGATCACTCATAAGGCAACTTGCAGAAGTAAAAGTTGTAGTAGATGACGAAGATGCTAAAGCCATACTTCTAAATAGTCTTCTTCCTAAATACAGTAATGTCATTTTCACTCTCGGACAAATGCCCTCACAATCACTAGAAGACATGATTTCTGCGCTCCTAGCTGAGGAGAAAAGAACAAAAGAAGACATTCAGGAAGAAAATGCCCTCTATACAAACAAAAGACATACAAATTTTTCAAAGAACAAAGAAGAAACAAAATGTTATTATTGCAAGAGAAAAGGACATAGAGCTTCTTTCTGTATTACTCGTGCCAAAGACATCATAAAAGGAAAGCTTAAAATGCAAGAGGCAAATGTAGCTGCTGAAGAAGAATCAGAAACAGAAGAACCAACACTAGAAGAACCTGACTACAATTCCGATGACTTTCTATTCTAGAAACACTCGGAGGCTGGAGGCAAGGAGGAGGAGGAAAACAACATCTCTTGTTAGTCACCAACAAAGAGATTGCTCAGCATATTGGTGACCTTCTTTCAGTTGTGTTGTGTGTTTATTTTCTGTTGTAATAATGAACAGAAGTCCCATTCCTGTTCAAAACATGTTTCTTTCCTTCTACAATCTCCTCTTCTGTATTGAAAATGATGAGAGCAAAAATAATGTATTGTGCTATGAAATGGTTGTTGGTTCCATTCTAAAACCTTCTTGAGAGTTTGTGGATCTCTTGAAAAACACATACAGATATGGTTGTTGGTTGTCCTAGAAAACCTTCTTGTGGTTAGTGGTTAACCAATTGTAAAACCATATGTAAAACATGAGCAAGTACAGGAGATAGCTTTCCCCATGTTCACACTAAGGGGGTGATTGTTAGGAAAATTATAACTATAGTGTGAACTAGAGGTTTATTCTAGTGTGTGTATAATGAGTTGTATCACACAACTCATCTAAGAGGGATAATAGGGATACTCTACAAGATAAGCCTTGAATCCTTTTTAATAGGATCAAGCTTTGTGTATTAATATCCTCCTACTATTGGAATAATACATCCCGTGCATTTCAGAATTATTTCCTGTGCAAGTCTGGTTCAAATTTTTTATACCGAGAAAGTATAAGTATTATTTCCCCGTCATGAATAAATTTTCTATCAAATTGCCATGGTCTTCCTAGTAGCATATGACATGCATCCATAGGAATAACATCACACCAAATCTCATCCTTATAAATGTTCCAAATAGAAAAAAATTATTAAACATCTCTTATCAACAAGTAACTTCATTACCCTTCTTAAACCATGCAATGTGGTAAGGGTTTGGATTCTTCTCACATTGCAGACCTAATTTCTCAACCATCTCATTTGAAACCATGTTCTCACAACTACCACCATCAATAATAACATTACATACCTTTCCTCTTGAAGTGCATCTTATTCTAAAAATATTTTTACGTAGTCATGCATCCTCCTGGATATCCTTTCTTGGAGCAATCATCGTCCTTTTGATCATCGGATGTTTTCCAACATCCGGTGGAATTTATAGTTCCTATCTATCTTCTACTTCTTCAACTTCAACAAGATTTACTCTTGGAGCATATTCTTTCCTCTTGTCATGTGTATAATAATGTGGGCAATCAAAGGCCCAATGCCCCTCTTCACCACATCTGTAACAAACAAATGGTCTTCGTGGAGCCTCCCATCCTCTATCGCCAACATATCCTCTGCCCCTAGAAAATCCTCTTCCTCTTTGTTGATTCTGGGAATCTTGTCTTGTATCTTCTTGCTTCTCCACTCTACGAGGTGATTCTCCCCTACCTTGGTTGAAACTATCTCATCTCCAAAGGAAGATGAGACCCCTATTCATTCCGGGTGATCTCCTAAAACTTTTACGAATTTGTTTTTCCTCATCTTTTAAGGCTAATTGATAGGAATCCTCCATGCTCTTAATCCTATGCATACTTATTTCATCTTGAATAGAAAATTTTAATCCATTTACATACCTTACAGCCATTTATTCCTCGGTTTCTTCATGCTCTACATGAATAGACAACTTGTAGAACTCATATGTGTATTCTTGCACGGTTTGGAAGTTTTGTCTGCGAGATTCAAACCTCTTATAAAATGTTTGTACATAATCCACGGGGAGAAATTTATCTTTCATCTTCTTCTCCATATTACTCCATGTCCTAATTTGTTCTTTCCCCTTTCTTCACCACTCTTTCTCGTAGGTGAGCCCACCATAACATAGCATTCAATTTCGTGTATGCAAATTTTACCTTCTTTTTTTCTTCGGCATAGTCTTCCACTCAATAAATTTCCCCATGCTAGTCAACCAATCTATCAACATCTTTGGTTCATCCTTTCTTTAAAAGCTAAGGGTGGTGCTTGTGTTTCCTCCTCTTCACAAACTTCTTCTTCATCTCGTGTCATATCCACCTCGATTTCCCCTCTCGGGTTACCATTGTAGCAAGCACATCAACTTGCCTCCGCAGATATTGTATATTTCTATTCATCAGGTAATACCGCCTCCTCTTCCTCTTCCTCTTCCTTCCATTTTTTTTTGACTCGAACCAGCTCGATACCAGATAATGTAGCCAAATTCTAAACAAAATCAATATACTTACAATGTCGAAAATGAGTGTGAAAAGGATGTTGTAAATTTTGGGTGAATGATGAGTGTGGATGCCTTGTTCCTCTTCCACTTCCTCAAAATTGGTTTCAACTTGTACAATGATCATGCCATTGCAACAAATCAAGAGGAATCCATTAATATTGGAATTGGTAATAAAATGATGATCATTCCTGCGATGACAAGTGTAAGATGCGACATTGTGAAGATCAAAAACCAGATCCCTCTCTTCCTTCTCCAACAAGTCGATAGGGCCCTGATATCACCGACAAGAAAACTCAAGATGTTGTGCGCTCTCAAATACCCACTTTGTCTTCATTTCAATATTTCAATATCGATCAAAGCGCATATATAAAGGATGAAGAGGAAGAGGAACAACATATTCTTATATGTATGTAAAAATATGTTTGTTTCTTCCTCGAAATTGATAAGGAACTAACGGGCATACCCACCTTGTGTTAGTAGATCAAAATTCATTGTACAGGTGTCAAACATCCAAATGCCAGGTCTGTTTTCCTCAAAATCCTCATTGTTTATGTATTGGAATGATCCACGACTTGGAAAATTTTGTTTGATGTCCATTAACAAATCTATCTGCAACTGTTGACTTAAATTTTGCAATGTCAGATGGCCCCCGTGGTTTTCTAGTGTAAAGAACGCCTTTGTCGTAAACATATATTATTTCAAATTCCTTATTTATGGACTTATTTTCAAAATTACCTATTAAATATTATTTTAACCACATAAATTTCACGTTTTTTATTAATATATGTGAAAAAACAAGAACAAAATATGGAATTTCCTAGAGATTTGACTGTATTTAGTAACTATGCATTTCAAGAAAGAGAACAAAAAGCATTTCTTGGATGTGTCATTAACAGTAACTTTGAAGGCGATATCAATTATAAATAATAGGTGTCTCCTGAAGAATGTGGCATGCCAATCTTATGAAGCAAAATGAAATAAATTCCTAATTTTGAAGATACATTATGAAATTAAAAAGATCTTGAAAATTTTCTCTTTTTTGAACAAATAAGAATACTACTTCAATAATTCATTTAGTATTCTTATTATAGCATCAATTACTCACCTCTTTCATGATTATGTTCAGAGGCATTCTTACAATGATAGACAAAGTTATAATGGCGTGAGTTGTTCACTTTTATTTATTATATTACATTTGATATCCATTTGAGCGTCACATGATATTCAACCTAGAATTTGATGTCCATTTGACCATCGATTAAATGTTTTTTTTTCTTTTTTCTTAAAGAAGTCAATCCAAAAATTAATAATATCTATCCCATATGGTAATGTTTGGGCCTTCATTTTCGTGAATAGATTTTTCAAATTTACACAAAGGTGAAGCTAAATTGATATCATTTGTCACAAATCAATGAGAAATTGACAAAAATAATAATAATAAAAATACTATGAATGTGGTATATAAAAATTTAAAATAAAAACTTTAAAATTGATATCTATCAATATATTTTGTATTATATTGAATTTAATTTTAATTATTTGATATACTTACAATATCCTAACAAAAATATCATACATACAACTATTTAAAATACAATAATGATACATCCACTCTAAATTTTTACATAAATTAAATGAGTGCTTCAAAATTAATCTCTCAACGTAATCATATATAAGATATTTAGATATTAACTATACGAAGTATAAAAAAATTGAAAATTACAATTAAAAAACATAATTACACAAAGAAATAAGATAACAACACCTACATATAACACGTCATTCTCGGGAGTTTGTACACGCTTTCTAGTCCATCATGACACATGACATAGGGACAGCCTCCACATCACACAAATAATGCGTAAACACCGAGTGAGTGGTCATGGAAAAGTTGTGGTTTACCGAGAAAAGAAAAGAAAACATAGAAAAGCCGTGAGTGTTTATGGCGAAAGCTTTTCTATAAGTCGAAGCGACCAACGAACAATGTGAATAATAGTTATGTTTTAAAACTTTATCAAACTAGCAATCACACGATGGAGCGTGCGATGTGGATGCCGTAAGGGATCGGAGGGTTTTGTTCCATAATGTGAGTTATATTTTCCTATGTAGTGGAACACAACGTGGGTAGGAAATGTAGTAGTAATTGTATGTAGATGGATTTTGGGTTGATTAGTGAGCATGATGAATAAATGAGTGTATGAATGAACCAAAATGAATATCTGTTAAGTGATGGTTTAAAATATATAAACAAGAAGCACTATATTTAAAACCCTATAGTTATAAAATCCACGAAGTAAAAGATACATTGCATATGAAAGTTATTTTACAAAGAGGAAAATTCAGAAACAACAGAGACAAATGTATTTGTTATAAGATTTTGCAAGTCACCTCTCCATTGCCTTTAGCGTCTCCACAACCCAACCAAAACCTGCAGTCATGATTGCAAAAATGTGAAGTAAAGCATGATGTAATTTATCGTGATCAATCTTCAAAGGGTCTCCAAATAAATGCTCCATGATAATGTTAGTAAAATTACATGTTTTATTCATGCATACGAATTCAAAACTCATATTAAACAAGTAACCGTTTATCTATTCCTATCATTTTGAATAGAATAAAGCAGCTACTTGGAGCAGTCAACTAAATACTGAAATACATAAATGGTTGCGAATATAATAGACTTATTTAAGTATTACAACTTGAAGTCTTAAAATGCAATGCACCCAACATGATCTAGAGCGGCATTGCTCTTGTTCAATTTACAATGAATTAGTCTACCATGATTGAAATAGGTGATACAATGCAGATCACCATGTTGCACTCTCAACCAAACTTATTTGCTAATATCTAGGATAGAAATTGACCATAACTCTAATAATAGTAGGTAGAATCAACTCGAATAAGGGCCAAATCAAATGAAACATAAAAATTGTGAATAGTGAATATCAATCAACACAAGTTGAAGACCTTGAACAATTGGCTATTAAAGAAATTCTCCCTCCAAGAGGCTACCCTTCACTTAATATGCACCTGGTCAATTTCGGTCAACACATCGTGGCTGTCTATTGTGAAATGGATGGTCATGATGCGTTGACCGGCATTGACCGGGTGCATATTGAGTGAAGATTAGCCATTGGTCTACATTTGTGTGTAGAAGGATTGCCTTCTTGACCTCCAGTTTTCTGTCTGAATTATCCATATGTTGACCTCCTATTTCCATGAATTTCTTGAATACAATTTTTTCATTATGAACTTACACTGCAAATAAGAATACACCTCTCCTCGAATAATATGAATGATATTGTGCAATAGGTTGAAAGCATACATTTCTTGGATGTTCCATGTTACCACTGCTACGTAAGGCATGCCTAGATATGTTGATCCAGAGTACCATCCATGGTTTCAGCCAATAGAAAAATCTAATGTCAACAAATTCTTGCCAAAGCATCTTTAAGAACTCAGAAAATATTTTTGGTCAGGATTATGGAAAAACTACAAAAACACCCTTGTAGGATGGGTAAGGAAATTCTAGGGAAGGAATCAGGACCATTGATATTCCTGATATCATGAATCATGAAGAAAACATGCCCAAGACATCATAACTTTTGGCCATGTGTAACGCCGCGAAATGACGACGCCACGCTCACGATGCCGACGATGCGCCACAACCATGCAACCCGAAAATGCGACAATTTTTTTTTTTTTTTTTTTTTTTAATGGGTGCGTTTGCATACAGGTTCGAACTAAAACAGTCCCGTAACGCTTCGGGAACGAAGATGATTCAAGGTTAAGGATATTTAAATTCATCTCATTCGACGTTTCACAAAAAGGAAAGGAGGGTCGTCTTTCGAGTTGCTTTGTCTAATGTCTGGTGATATCGCAATAGCAGTGTTTTCAATGCTAACCTTAGAGTAAGGTACAATTTGTTATGAAATGAATAACTATCCACTCGATTTTTATTTTTGTTTAATTATCCATTTACATTACGTTATCTCATGAAATTAACACATTATAATATATAAATGACTACACAATAAGGTGTATATTCGGCCCTAGTTTACTTATTACCTAACATGACTATATGTACTTAAATATACATAACACCATGTTTATGGTTAGTGTAATTGTTATGTGGCAGTTAAGTTTTGTATCCTACTACCATTATACTAGGTGGCACATGATAATTACTCATCCTAGTAACTGTCCGCGCGGGAATAGCATATCGAAGGATGGCAAGGGATACGAGTCTTGGCCATGCATTAGCATTTCAAAACCCTGGCCAAAATAGCTATTCCGTTTCAAATCACACAGCTCGCAAATTAAATACACATTGTCGAATGCCTACCATCCAACTCGTGCAAAGCCTAGTCTATAACTCCGCACGCAGTCGAGCCAACAAATTTCCAGTGGTATGACAATAGTCAAACACTATCAAACAACTCATACTTAAAGATTTAGCAGCTTTGAAATTGGGTCTGTCCTCTTTACGCGGTTCATTCTGATTCAACAACTGCTTTGATAATACGTAGAGACACATTAAAGGAATTAGTTGGAAGTCATTATGGGGAGGGTGGGTGGCTCAACCAACTTGTCATGCAAAATAAATCCCCCTCTTGGCGTGCAAACAACTCCCAAGTGACAAAGCGGGTTTCAAATATTTTAAATGATTTACAATCCTACAATTCATTGTATCAGATTGGCTCAAGCTACGCCCTATGCTAGAGAAGTGTCTACTGCGAGGTGCATGGAAGGTAGTGTGTTACCTCCACTTTCGTTGAATGCTACGAAGTGTGCTTGCAGACAGGATACACAGTTCGACCGCGGGCGTTTTACCCGTTTTCAACCGCCCATGGCCGTGCACGCTGCAAGGAAAAAATACAGTCCCAGGCGCATGGGACAGGAAAGGGTGCGCAGTATGAAGCTAGGCGCGTGAGGGGAGGAGTTACATCCACTTTCATTGGGTGCCGCAAGGTGGAAAGCGGTGAGACAGTGCAAGGGCAGCTAAATGAGCCGGCTGTTCAACTATATTGTTATCTGTTCAGTATTGAATGTATCCTCAAATACGGAGTTCTCCTTCAAGCTATTTTTATCAAAAATTTGGTGGGGAATAGAGAAAGGCGCACGAAAAACAGATTTGGTTAGGAGACGGTGAGAATGTCACTCGTGGGAGGAAATCTCACGAGAGGTGGATTTGTTTCATATCGAACATTCATGAAACGTAATTTGCTTTGCAATTACAAGAGCATTTCAACATGTGTTATTTTTATTACTTGTCTTAATATACAACTAATTATATAGAGGCCTATCATTATATCAATTGTTTTATATGTAACATGGACGTATGACTTTCTTTTTCTTTTTTTGTATTTAGCTTATTCCTTTCTGCTGACTTTATGGGTGCCTCCTACGTAGAGGTGAGTCTGCTCCTTGGTAGAATATCCATGAAGCACAATAACTGCTAACAAAATAAATAAAGGAGCAAAAAAAAAAAAAACATATACGCTGTCTTAACAAAGGATCATGCAATTTCATCTACTGCAAACATTTATCTTAATATGCTCCTATCAATATAAAGGAAGATTGATATTAAATTGATCGTAATAAGACTTGATAATGATTTAAAAAATTTAGCATTGATCTAATAGGAGCAGTATTTAAACATTCATTTTCTCTTTAAACGTTGAGGACGCGTATGAAAGGTCTTGATAAGTTTTTAAGTATTTGTATCAACATTTGTTTCTGTCCATCTTTAATAGGCATTGCATGGGGTTTTAAGTATAATGAATTTGTTTCCTTCTATACTTGCCAATAGTTTTACAATGGATCCCTAAATAAGGAAAGACATAAGAGAGCTAGAGCTTAAAATATTTCATTATTATACTAAAAGCCACTTGAAAACTTAAGTCTTCCCATCAAGTTTAAAAGAAGGGATAATGCACTATTTTTATTTTAACCTTTCCAACACATCATTGCAAGTATTCAAGCAAAATTTTAATATATTTTCTTTGGTAATTTCTTTCCAACATTCCACAAAGAATTCAACAACATTTCCAATAAATTTTTAGAGTAAGAAATACCATCATTTCAATGCAACTTTCCTTTAAATCTTTTACAACATACCCTACTTCATGTGGAAACAAATTTGCAATAATGGAAGCTAAAGAAAGCAAACAATATTACATTTTTCCTCCACTCAAGGTGGGTAAATACATGATGTTTTTACATTGTCAACAACAAGGTTCTTGTGCTCCAAGGTGTTCTTCATCCATGCTCCAAGTTCCAAGTATTTCAAATCACAACCAAGATAGGGGGAGAGGCAACACTCTCCTCCCAACCAAAACTCAATGGAGAAGAGAAGCAATCTCCTCCATTGACCCCCGAGCCCCAAACACAACACAATGAAGGGTGGTCTCCAACTCAAGGCAACAATACTTGCTTCCACAATACAATTTTCTTCACAACATTCAAGATAAAAAGAGGAAACAACAAGGAAACACAAATAACACAATACTTTGCACAACAAGGCTTTCATCCAAGCCAACAAGAGAAGGAACTATGGGAAAGTTTTCCTTATGCCTCCCCATTGAGATGAGATGCCCATCCAAACCCTCCACAATAAAACTCAATCCCCTATGACTCTTATGCCTCCCTCAAGTACCCCTTTTTCCTCCCATACTCTTATGCCTCCCTCCTCTTATGGCTCCCTCAAAGACAAGGTGAGAATGTAAACATTCTTACCCAAGATGGGCATCCTCTCAAACTCCCTCCACAATATCCTAATCTACTCTTATGCCTCCCTCATTGGTATTCCCATAGACCTCTCCTATACTACACAATAAGCATTCTATCCATTTTTCACAATACACAAAAGTAAACATACATTTTCCACAAATTTAAGCATAGAAACAACCACAATGAGAAAGCAATAAGGGAGAAGGTTTCCTACCTCTCCATCGGAGAAGCCTAAACCAAGAAATTTGTCCAAGCTCCCTCCAAAACAATCCAAGCATGCAAGTCCAAGCACTCTTTTTTTTTTCTCTATCTCCCAATTCTTTTCTCTCCCAAAAAAACAAAAGAGAACTCTTCAACAAAACAAAAACAAAACTCCAACCCCCTCAACAAGAGAGGAAATTTCCATAAATAGACAAGAGGAAGAGTGAGGGTGATGTGGCTCCTTGTAGGATGCCACATCACACATCCTCAAGACCACCTCCCTTTAGTCAACTCAAATCCCAAAACACCATAAATGGGTGGTTGGGTTGAATGACATCTTTAATCCAAATCCATCCCTTCCCCATGTGTCCTAAGGCACAATTAAATGCAAAAGAAGACAAGTGCACTCCAAAGTCACATTTCCCTTCCCAAAACAATAAATAATCCCCTTTTTGGATTCCCAACCCATAGATATGGTTGGTAAGGGGTTTTGGGAAGTGTGGGACAAGTTCAACTTGTCCCACAAGTCCCCTAAAATTGCCCAAAATCTCAAATTCGAGATTCAAAGGATTTGGAGTGGTCAACACTCAAAACCAAACATTCAATACATGAGGAAACACAAGGCTCAAGGAGCCAACCATCAAAATTAATTACACCCACTTGACTTCCCTCCAAAACTTAAAAATTAAAACAAGATATTACATTAATCTAAACACACCTAGCAAAGTAATTTTTAAAAAAGAAACATCACAAATAAAATCACCTACTAAAGTAAGTTAAAACAAGTAATTAAAATTCTTACCCCCTTGGTCACATTAGAAAATTTCCCCCTCATGGAAATTTTTTTCTTAACACATAGAAGAACAAAGGTAACACAATACAATTCACTAGTTGCCTTGACGACCAAAAGTTGTAACCACCCGACATTCTGTTGTGTTTGGTTCCCAATCCCCCTCATGGTTGTGATCATGTTGTGTTTCCTGCAAAAATACAAAATACCTCCTTCGGCCTTGCGGCCATGTCAAAATGTCCAAAATAATCATATGCATGAAATTTATTAACATCTATACGTAATTCAATTATCCATTATTCTAGGTCTAAATCACAACTTAATTATGCATTTCATCATTATCCGAAATTATAGTAATGTAAATTCAACAACTACATTTTACTCATCATGGCGAAGAAATCCAATGTTAGAACACATGCAATATATCCATATAAAAATAACATCAGTATCTAATAGTCTGTCCATGAGTCAGTGTAGATCATACTGAAGACAAAATCCAACCATAATCCAAATGCATCTAGTCACAAAACATCATGCTAATCAACATAAGTATAAGTCATGTCCATATCCAAAGTCTGCATAACTCAAAATGATAATCAACTAAGTTTCGTAGGGAAGTGGGCATTACACCATGTCCAACCTCAGTAGATGTCACTGGTAGGTATTTTACAATGCTCTTGTTATATGCAGACCTCTGCAAATAACAAATTCCATAAGAGAGAGCAATTCAATGTCAATGGTGCATATATCTCACAACTTCACTCATGTCAGAAACCTTATGTTGTTTCCTTTGATGTTGAAATGACCTCTCACATGCGGAAAAAACAACTGCAAAATACAGTCCTCGAGGTCCCTCCACTTAAACCTTCACTAACCTTCCTAAATAACAAACACTTTGCCATGATATCATGTTAGTCCCTGCAGCTATTTCACACGCTCCTCAACACTCTTCATTCATGTGACAGGAAAGTTATCCAGTGGCATCTCCCCCAAATTATGCTACTGATAGTTCTCACCCTAATCTAGAATCCATTTCTAGAGCCTTGCAGGCTGAAAAGCGTGACAAATACAGGAGTAACAATCAGCAAGTAAAAGAAACTTATAGCTCCCACAAAAGCTCTGCATTTAGACAAGTTCCTAAATAAAACTCATCCATCTATCCAACCTCAACCATCCTTATTCAAAAACAACAAAATCCTTCACCTTCATCTTCCCCATCTCCAGTTGCTGTAGAATTGAGGGTTTTCATG
Organism: Taxus wallichiana var. yunnanensis; assembly: GCA_018340775.1. Taxonomy (NCBI): domain Eukaryota; kingdom Viridiplantae; phylum Streptophyta; class Pinopsida; order Cupressales; family Taxaceae; genus Taxus; species Taxus wallichiana. The sequence continues at coordinate 341,129,111 of CM031242.1, forward strand.
AAGTGATTTATCATATTATGACAGTTTTATTTACAACATTAACCTCTCAAGAAGCTCAAATTATCAAGCACCAGTAACAGATCAGCACTCAGAATGCACAAATGATTGAGCTCCTACAACAACAAGCTTAGAGTGGCAAGGATGAGGTTTCATTGCCTACAAAACAACAGGAAAAAAGCATGTGGTCAGTGAAATCAAATGAAGTTGATATAGATATCGCTCAGCCCGTGCACAAAAAAACCACAGCCCTATATATCAGTGACAGGCATTTCATCCAATAGCCTTCTTGTTGCACCTGTAGATATCCAACAAGAACTTGCAGACTCCCCTCCTAACAATGAGAAGATGGTGGATCATGCATGTGCAGCGGTTGAGCACATAATACCACATCCGCACTTCCCTTTGAACTGTACCTAATTTCTTATGACTATGGGTTTTTAGATTGTACATACTTCCTGAGATGAATTTGAGTTCAAGGATACATAATGTTTTTACGAGCTTACTTAGAAGTTTGATAGCTATGGTATGCTATGATATGTTATGTTTCTGTAACACTGTTGTTCTCATAACAATGAATTAAGCTTTAACATCTGATTGTGTAAATTTTCCTTTCACAATGTAATTTCTTATGACTATGGGTTTTTGGATTGTACATACTTCAGCTAAACAGTTTGGTTCAAGGATACATAATGTTTTATGAGCTCACTTAGAAGTTTGATAGCTATGGTATGCTATGATATGTTTCTATAACACTGTTGTTCTTAGAACAATGAATTTAGCTTTAATAGCTGATCGTGTAAATTTTCCGTTCACAATATAATGATGCTTATCAAAATAAATAAAAAATGTGCATTTCAGGTGACTTGTATATGAAAAGAGAAGCATCTATAAGGTCTAGTGAAAGGCCTTATGACAATATATCCTAAGGCTTGCTACTATACATGGAAAAACATGATCCATATTGGATATAATCGTGACAGATACAGATTACCTAAAGCATTTTACAATGTGAATTTATCCCCGGTATTTTGTTGACATAGAAACACATGCCAAAAATTAAAGAAATTCCCTATAGATGTGCTTCATGCATGCAATTCTGTCACAAGAGGAAGAGCTAGTCAAAAACTCACTTCTTGCCAGGACAAGGATACAACATGCCAACCGGCAGAAGCCAAGTAACGACGCTTGAGCATAGTAGGACCAAGAGGGCTTCCTTATGAAAATGTTACAAATATGTTACATATATGTCAGTCGTGAACATCCAAAGGTGCCATCAATGCTTCAAAATAAGTTATCTTGACATGCTATAATTGATATTAAAAAAATGCCTTGTTGTGCTATTAGTAAATAGTCTTGTCTTGTATAAGGGACGCACCTGTATTTCGTGAAAAGTGGGATGGACCATCAATCTCCAACCCAACCTTTTTGTGACGTATTACCACATCTAGAGTATATCCATCTACAGAGTATTCTTGCTCCCAATCAAAACCTGTGCTCACAAGGAGGCGTCCTACTTCCTTCTGTAACAATGAAGTTGTTTTCTTATTAAATATTTTTATTTTACAAGCTTTTGCGACTCTGTTCTCAAACTCAGTTCCCACTGATAGCCCAAGATGAGGATATTCTAGTTTCAAACATTGGTTTATCTGGTGCAACTACTATGCAAACATAACATCCTCGCGGTATTGTGGTGAAATTCTCTGGGATTCAAATTCAAGCATTGATCTCCAAATATAAGAAAATAATGAGCAGCTCATTTGATTGAGAACCGTGTAAGACCATGCCACAACTTCTAGTTGGTCCCTTGTGAAGTCATTGAATAGGGGCCTGTAGAAACCTGCAGAGCTGAATTACTTTCAGCTATTTCATAATAGTCATCAAACTCCAAATCTTCAACAGTCTCCACAATATCATTTTCATATTGATTTTCAAATGGATCATTCAACTCCATCTGTGGGATCTTGGCCTCACTATTTAGTTCAAATTGATTTTGACCAGATTCCCCACCTTCAGTAGTACAGTCCATAGCATTCGCTTTGGAGTCCATGTGTTTGGCATTTTTGTTTATCCAGTTATTATAGATAGATTCAAGCGAATCTAACAAGGGATCTGCAGAATGGTACATAACAGAAAATGACCACAGTAATTGTGCAAGTTCCTGCGGCCTAAAAGAACTTGCCATGCAAGATGCCCTCTTTGCCAATTTAGTGAACAAGCCTAGAGCAAGCATGCTACATAGAAGCAAATGCACCTGCTAGATTGGCAACGTTTTGAGTATTGAACTCTGACATTCTTGTCATGGAAACTTCTGCAATTCTATCCATCTCAGACAATAAATAGTTTCTCCGCCAATTTTGGACAATGCCCAAGCAATATTGGATATGCCTTGTGCAGAGCAATGAGGCAAAGAGCCCATGGCAAGACTCACGAGCACAGCCATATCCCGCTTCCTGGCAAACCCCAACCTATCGCTCTTGAACATATAAACTTTTTCCATGTTTTTGGAAATCCTATGAAGAGCAGTTGCCATATTCAAGGGACTCAAAGGTGAAGGGCTCAAACCTTTACTAATAGCTTCAATCACATCTATCACTTCTATAAGAACATCTCGTGCAGTCGCTGGTACCCCTACCAAAGCATTATTCAAAGTGGCTAAATGGCACGCCAGAGCTGCATCCCGCGATCAAAGAATTTGCCGTCCTTGTGGGGAGAGCGGAGGAAACTACTCAAACAGACACTGAAACCTGCTCAACCTGCTAAAGGTCATCGTGGTGCTTGTCGAACAGTAATTTACGAAATGCATGAGAGGACGTGTCGAAATTCATGAGTGAACGTGTCATCTAGCCATCGCTTGACCCTTGCCTCCGTTAGATTTCAACGAAACTCCAAAGGAATATTGTGGTCCGTTTGATTTCTGACTTGTGTCAGAATCAATAGGTTCAACTCCACTACAAGAACGCCTTACGGCGTAATAATAAGAGGGATATAGATGGTATAGAAAAATTTAGTCTTGCACATTGTTGAGGTTCATGTTACGGTAGAAGGCTACATTTTGTACTATGTACTAGCACAATTCATCATATCAATCAAAACTATTGTAAATGTGGCATATTTAAACCGATAAAAGATATATTGCAATGCATTTCAAGTATAAGTTTTTTTATTTTAAAGAAAATTTATATATAATTAATAAAATTTATCTTTGAGGTGCAATGCAACTTTTTATTTTTATTTTATTTTTAAAAAAAAATCATATTTAATTAATTAGTTTTAAATGTATTTTTTTCAAATAATTTGTAATATATAAAAAAATTGTATTCGTCTTACAAATTATTTATATTGGTATAAATATATTTATTTGAAAAATATTACCATATATAAATTAATATATATTAATTTTGAAGTGTTAATCACTTTTGAATAGGATTTAGGAGTAGAAAAAAATTAGGTAACAAAATGGCTCTAAACTCCACCTTATGTCCATCATATTACAAATTTTCAATCAATTTTTTTCAATATATATGAAATTTATGATTGAAACTACTTTCCAATAATCAAATGAATGTCAAATTTAGATTCAACCATTAAGTCCTAACATCACACAAATATTATAGTCATCGTCTACAAAATTAGCAATCGGACACACGTGCAATGGAGACACCGAAGGGGGTGTGTCAATGAATTTAAACTTCAAGGAGCGAAACATTGCTAGAGGAAGAGGGTTGATGAAGGAGGAGTTTGAGGGAGGAGAATTGAAGGGCTAAGAAAAATATTGGGGAAACCTATGCGAAACTCTTCTTTCTTACAACCTGGGCACATATGAACCACTTGCTAAATTTCTCAATCATTTGAAAGAGTAACGGATGTGGAACATAATTTATAGAGCTAATGTAGAGATCATATGTTAGACTAAAGAACATTGTTGAACAACAAATAATAATAGTATTTTATTGTGGTAGAAAGAATACTAAGACAACTCCTTCCGAACCACGCTTCTTTTATATGATGTCATCCATTGGCAATTTCAGAGTAGTCTCTAGAGATGGTCCCTTAAAAGAGGCACCACACATAGTAATGCTTACGAAATGCGACCCTCCGTAGAATATTATACATATCTTCAACTATTACAGTCTTGTATTACAGGTAATCTAATCCACACTTTCATCAATGACAGGAGATTTACATTTTCTACGCACTCATTTTTTCAAAAAAAAACTTAAATGGATTACGTGTAATACGGTGAGCATTTCTACTTGCCTAGTATTAGTACTTCAAATTCAAAGAATAAGAATCATCTAACGAAGAATTTTGTTCACTAAATGATCATTATTTCTACTCATGGTCAGTATAATCTGGTTATACTAGGGTGTAGGGAGTTAAATTTCCTATCGTGTAAAGGGAATTGAGCTCAATATGGGTTCTTCGACCTCTTTCTAAGTTCCAATCATTGATAAGAATGTTTAGATTTTCTGATTTGTTTTATATTGAGTATAGAATTTTTTTAAACCTTGTCTTCGTATTTAAAAACTAACTAGAAATATACTATTCACGAGGAACATTTGAGCCGCTAGAAGTATCGGAGATTCGAGTAACCTTGTTCATTTTATTTTATTTTATTTTTGGCTCTCGTGTGTATTGCTTTCAAAAAAAAAATTTAAAATGGGATGTTTGTTTGTTTTTTTTTTTTTTTTTTTTTTTTTTTTTTTTTTTATTGTGACAGAATTTATCATTGCGATGGTGACCAATTTGGGAAACTTTCCACCAAATGAATAATGTTGATTATGTGCATTAAATCTTTATTGATATTGTTATAACAAAAAGGGAATGTTTGTTTGTTTGCTAATATTGATGTTGATCAACATTTCTCTATTATAACAAGTCAATGGTTGTCATCGATGTCTTGTTGCAGACTCAAGTCTAGTCTAACAAGGTAGCGCTAGAGGTGGAGCATCTGCAAACGCTCTTATGTCGTTGGAGTGATGCCCCCTGAAATTTTGCTCGTGTCCCTCCATCCCAATTCCACCGCTCCTCGCCACATGACAACAACCGCAAAAAAGGTGGCCGACGGAACCATTCCCCCAATTTATAAAAAATTTGCACCAAATTAATAATTTCAATTCATAATCATATGTACATTAAATCTTAATTGAAATTGTTATAAAAAATAAAAATAATAAAAAATTAAAATGACGTATTCATATTAACCCTTTGCTAGATCTCCCTCGCTCCTTCCCCAGCCAATAGATGGGCCTCCTCAACGTGTTCACTATGGGAAATAATTTCAATGATTTATTTGCTAAGGTGTTAAGTGTCCTAGTCTCTTTTTTTTAACTTTCTTTTCTATTTTTCAATTTTCTTACACAGTGAGTCCGAAAAAATATATATATATATTTATATATATATAATTTAATTTGGTTTCACTATAAAATAACAAGGAAAAAGTGACAATATAGTTCTTTGGTAAGGGAAGTTCAAGGTTTATTGTTAGGTTGTGGAGCCTGTTTTCATGTGTGAAAGTGTTGAAGACTGTACACTAAGAGTATTGTACACTTTTCATGTATCCTCGCTGGGGTTCGGGGGCGCAGCCCTTAAAAAAAAAAATTGGGCCTTAAAACGTGCCCAATATATCGGGAAACATGATTTTCTCATATGGGCGGGATTTTGACCCATAGGTTTATGGGACGGTTTTTGCCCATGGTTTTGATACCCACGGTTTTGTAAAACCGCTTAAGCAGTTGTCTATTTATATGGTTTTATGCATATGATAGATGTATGAAAAACATTGCAGATGTGCTTTGAATTCGGGTGTGAATTTTGTAGAGTTTGTTGAGCATAGCTCCAAACATATTTGGGTATTGTATTGAGAGAGTGGTGGCTTGTAATAAAATCTGAGAAAGTGATTCTTGGTGGACGTAGCCCAAATTGGGTGAACCACGTTAAATACTATCTCTTTGTGTTGTGTTATTTTATTATGCACTTTTATGTGAGATCTGTAATATTTTCCGCATATTAGTTTCTATTGTTGCGATTCTGTGAGGGATTATTCCACATATTTTATCCCTTATTCCCTAACATTTATATATCGTTTCTCTCGATGGAGACAATCGAACATAGAATATTTTGAATGTTTGTAAGAAAAAAATATATATGAAGAATTCAAGAGTTTATTTTAACTACGAATTTTATATTAAAATACTTACAGATTATAAAAAAATTGGTGTCATAGTTATATACATGTACCGTTTACAGAGGGGGATTAAGGCCTAGGAAACTAGGCAATTGCCTAGGGTGCTAACATTTAGGGGGCGCTAATTTATTTTATTTTACTATGGTTTTTATGAAGAGTAGATCAATTTATTAGTTCCATATATGCTAGTAGCAGTTAGTGTCCAACCTTACATACAAATTCAATTCACTTCATTCAAAATAAAATAAAAATACATAATTTTATTAAGAATATGATATTTAGTAGGCCTCAAATATTTATACAAGTGCCTTTGTTGCATGATTCTTAAATTTAATTCATACTCTTGTATTTATCATACTTTTATTGTTTTGAAGTCTTGGAAGTTTTTGGAGGGATCAAGAAAGGTGAATATTTAAAGAACATGGGAAAAAATTCGTTGGTAAATATATAAGAAAAGGAGGATTATGATAGACTATATGGTAAAGAATTAACTGGGGATTTTAGGGAGTAGTAGCTAAAAAAATTTATTAGGAAGTTTTTCTCGGATCGCAAAGGCATTGAAAGTAATATGATATTTTGTCATGGTTAATTATATTTTCTATTATATATTTTATTTATTTATAGAAGACATTAGCTCTAGTATTGCCTAGGATGCTCATAACCCTTAGTTTGTCCCCTCGACGTTTCATCAAGTTACTATTTATGACAGGTTTGACACATCATAAGTAATTTTTTCTCACAGTGAAAGTGCTCTTACATTCTACAAAATTATATTTATAATAAAATGTAATAATCAATTAAGTATTAAAAAAATATTTTAGAGATTCATTGTAATGAGGGTTTTTAGAAATGAAATGGGAAAATCGGGTAAAAAATATACCCATCCCCACAACCAATCAACCATTATGTTAGTAAGAGGCCACTTCCATTATGGCATAATTGTGGCATCCCCACTATAGGCATAATGATCTTGATATATTGGAGTTTATATGTTGACGATTGTGATATATTGGGGTTTATATGTTATCGCATACCAAGCTAACCAACCAATGTGGAATGCACTTTACATGTGTTAGAATCTTGTTTAGATGAAGAAGTAATAACATGTAATATGTTTCTTAAGTTCATCTTGGACATGCTTCTACGAACCTAAAATCCTCATTCATCTAAATATACAATGTACATAATTATAATCTCAACTCACTTTTCCATGCCCATAATTCCTTTTCCATAGACCTTATAATTAAGAGTACATATTAAATGACAACACTGAAATATGAATAAATTGACTTTAATTTTCAACCAATAAACAAAGTTTCACTAACTATATTTAATCAAATTGTTTATACATTGTGATAGTGCATCGAATGTGTGTAAAAAAGGTGAACTATTTCTTTATGTTATATAAATAAAGCTCGTTATTTATGAGAAAATATTTCCAAAGTCTTTTTAGATTTTCTTATTGGATTGGTACATATGGTGGTGCCATTTGTAGTAGAGTATTGTAATGGTTCATGCAACACCCAAAATCTTGACCACTCTCCCAAAGCCTAGGCACAATATTCTTTGGGCCTTAAATCTTTCACTCAACTACATATTTGAGTTTATTTAAATTCAACACCTTCTATAAGTTCCACAAAGACCATTGAGGTCATATAGATCTTTAGATTCAGACCATATCATGTACCATTCATTTCCATCAATTAAAGTACATTTCCTCATAACATGTCCACTACAAAGCATGAGAGTAACTTTGTGCTTGTAGACATGGCAATATAGTTTATTATAGACACCAATTTTTGGTATTGCTTGTCCCTAATCCCGCGTTCGCTCCCTTTTTTCATCATCTCACACATACATACCTCTCTTCCTATTCGAATCCATATTTCCCTCCTAAAATCCCATTAACCATCTAATTCCCATTTTTCCATCATTATCTTATATTAATTCCACTATTAATTCACCTTCCCTAATCCATCCAAAACCACACTTTATTATCCCCAAACCCATACATTAATCCTTTTATCTTCCCTTAATCCATTTTTTATCATCCATTGGTTTAATCTTACCATCATTCAATGCATTCATATCCCCCAACTACCTTTTATCCTCCCAAGACATCCCTAACTCGCATTAATTATCTGAAACCCTAATTTTACCTCATAAGGGATCTTTGCATTGAGTTGATCACATCTCCACCGTTGGGATCGATGATCTTCTATAGTAATTCGGTGACCCATGTGGGTCTCTATCGACCCTATAAATACACCCATACCCCTCCTCTCTTGAGGATGCAATTTTGAGATCTTGAGCTTTATTATGAATTTTTCTATGTTTCTCTCTTCTTTCGAATTGTTGTTATAATCTTGGAGTTATTTTAATTATCTTCCATGTTACTCTTGGATATCTTAGATAGTTACGCTTAGCTTCAAACCCCTTTGTCATTTCATCCCTCTTTTCCATCATCCTTATAGGTTTACGAGTGATCTTGGAGCTCTTACCATCTATCATTAAATCAACAATATTTCTTTATCCTTTATTTTTTCACGTCTTTTCCCATATCAAACCCTAGTTCCCTTCTTGGTCACCGTCAACCCCGCACCTTCACCATCAAACAGATCCACATCTACCTTATTACCTATCATCCACCCTTTCAACTATTTATTTTTTGATCCCACGGTCCCTCTATCCTTCTATTCTACACACTTACTACTTCATATCTCATTTTCTCACATCTAGTCACCGTTAATCCATCCTAGTTCTCATCAAACTTCTCTTAATCTATCGTATTTTATGTCATCTGTTTCATCTATAATTTTTCTTACTATTGTCTTAGTGCCCAAACCCTTATACTTCTCTTACCTACCGGTCAAAAGGTCAAATATGACCTTTCTACTCCATTCATTGTTAGTTTCAGCTCGTCGTAATCGACCATATCAACAATTATCACTTTTATCATTAGATATATCAATTTTCTTGCATCATCTCTATCCTCATCATATCCATATCCTCAAAGCATAATCCCATCATTCGATTAGTCTCATTCCCATATCTATCTTTTCTATTTTCTTTTTGGATCACTCTACTACATTTTCTATCGACCGTACTATCGGTCTCGAGGGTCATCATCGACCTACTTAGGTTTGGTTCACTTTATTGGCATTTTTGTTATTACATTTTCATCTTATCTTGTTTAGAATATATAATATTTGTTGTTTCAGATTCAATTATCTATTGCATCCTATCAGTTATCCATTATTTTTTATTTATCTTTTATCAAAAGTGAGTTGACATCCATCCATAGGAAGTTTTCACTTCTCGAGACTGACATCATTGTCAGGAAACCCACCCTCTTATCTACAAATCATTTTCCTTGTTGAGTATCTTTTTATGTGTAGGTTACCATGTTCACTACGAGAAGGATCTTTCACGCCCATACCCATCATCATCTTATCAAGAGGTATCCTTAAACCCTCTCATTATTGGAGTTTCTTGTTTTCTTTGCTATCATTTCACTAATTTGAAACAGAGTGAGAAAATTTGATCAACATTTTGACACGCCATGTGGGACCCATCCTTTCTCTTTCAAGCGAGTCTTTTCATTATTTTCATTTTCATTTTCATTTTTTATTTATTTCTTACTAACACCGCAAGTGGGATATTTGCTTACTTTTATGCATGGTGGATTGCTTTCTTAGATTAACAACGCATATGCTTTAAAATTAAAATAAAAGGAAAATAGTGTTATCCAGTATTCCCGATTTTTCGCACCTATTTATTATTTTTGCATCTTTCTCCTTCTTTATCTAAGTATTTTCATCTTATACAACACTTCATTTTGGACTCAAAAAGAACCTCTTCATACTTGCTTGATAACATAATCTAATTACAAGGTTAATCCTTTGTTTTCACTTCTTCAACACACATCCAAAACTCACACATCAATTTACACATCTTAAACATCTTCTACTAGGTAGAACTATTGGGATTTCATCACCCAATAGGAAATCATCATGGTGTTATGGCCACGTTATAAATTTTTGACTATCGGTATATTGGCTAAGCACTCTGACACCCTTATCGTTGTGGTGTGTGAAGTGTGGGGGTAGGCCCCAATATTAGGTATTGTATTGGTAGTCATCACACCTCATGTTCCTTCACGTATATCGAGCACTCCATTAAAAAAAAACTAAAACCATCCATAGTTTGGTCATTTCCTAGGTTCCCTTTGATCCCATTTTCTTTTCTTTTTCACATTCTTCTAATAAGCAAGATAATTAAAACTTTGTTGTGTGACTTGTTTGAAATATTAAAAATTAGAATAAGTTCTTGTTTTTTCTTTCATGTCCATTGTTAATCATTCTCAAGCAAAAAAATGGAACAAACCATGTCATCTAACAACATTCCCACTTCCAACATTTCTTCTCAACAAACTCCATCTCTTTCCACTATCTCTTCCACCCCATTGTTCATCTCCTCTTTGCTTACACAACCTATTGTTTCCATTTCTCCTCTTCAGGAGTCTCAAACTATCTAAAAGGACACTCATATCCAAACTAACCCTTTTCTTTATCATCGTTCTATCACTTCTAGATCAACTACACCCCGATCCACCACTTCTATGGGACCATTTGGACCTTCCACCATCCCTCGCAGATGTGTAGAGTTCCAAGAGCTTCTTCATGCCAACCCTGTGGCTCTACATGATTACCTTTCCCATAGGGCCACCCAACTCCCCATCGGTGGTCCTCCTCTTCAACAAATATATCCTTACCCTCATCATTTTTAATCCTCAAAGGTTCTTATCTCGTAGCTTTCCTTCTTCTTCTGGATCAATAAACAAGCTAACAATATCTCAACATGACCATGTCTCCCACCAATCCTCAACAATGATCCCCCAATCCCATCAATCCACTTAATTGTTGGTGCTCATTCCACCCAAATTACCTCACATCAACACTATCCTAACTTCTTCTATCCCCATTACTTATTCATCCACCATTTTTGTTAATGTCCCTACCCAAAATTTAAAAGAATCTCATTTAATTTTTCCTCCGCCAAGCAACATGATCAAATTTCACTCCCTATCTCTACATCCCATGTCCACGTAAATGCATCACCTCATATACCCATCCTTATGAATAACCCTAAACTCATCAACATCCCTTTCAGTGTCTTTCGCCACATGTTCCCTAATCAATCTACCCAAACATATCAACCACCCCATACCTACATCCCAACTCATCCCATGAAAAATCAATTTAACATTCCCATCTCTCAACAACCAACACAATCTCATCCATCTCATTACATCCCTATCTCCTAAAAATAACCTATCTAAGAACCTATTCAATCAAAACCATTCAACTATCTCCCCCCTTATCAACCACCTCCACAAACACCTACTCATCCTCAATCATATCAATCTCATCCACAACCTAACCCATCTACTTCGTATATTCCACAACCTCATTCTTCAATCTCTCACTACAACATATCGGCATTTTTTACCACAATTATTCTACAAATTTGCCACATAATTTTGAATAATTGTAGAACAATTATGTCATCTCTATAAAAATTCATTTATTGATTTTTAGGGGTTGTGGATGCTCCACAATTTACACATAGCTATAATAATTCGTAGAGAACTCGCATATCCTACACTTCCTCATATAAAATCCACAATTTTGTGAAAATAAAATAAAAATGTGTATACAAAATATAGTTACCAAATTATAGTTATGAAATATTTTTAAAAGACTAATTTTAATTTATATTAGTATTGAAATTCTATTGTTTATATTTTGAATTTTTATATGTTTTAAGAAAAATTATATAACGTTTAAATTAAAATGACATCCAATCGTAAAAATTTATGATTATTGTTGCATATTTTAAGATGAAATAAATTTAAAAACATTAATATGGATAATATAAAACTATATTAGTGTGATAATATTATATTAGGTAAAATACATATATATATTTTTACCATAAAAATTCCAAGATTCTTTTACCATAAAATTTCCATAAAAATTCTACAATTTGAAAGAAATGTATAATACTTGTGGCATCTCTTTGATAATTCTATTTTTTCCTTTATAAGTATTGTAGATGTTCCACAATTTAAATAAGTGTTAATAATTTGTAGACAATTCACATCTCCAACCCTTTCTCATTGAAAATCCACATTCTTATGTAATTTTTTTAAAAATGAATTATTGGCCATACTTACACATCCAAAATATTTTAAGAAAATGGTATAATAATATTAAAGCTTAACATTAATTAGTATCTAAATAGCAAAATTCAAACTTATAATTTTTAATAATATTTTAAGAAGAACTAATTAAAATTAAATATAGAATACTTTAAAAGTCCAATGATTCGAATTATTTTTGGAGAGTTATCCTTAATCAATAATTTCAATCTTTTACAAATCCCTTGCAAATCGCAGACTTTTGGGAAGATAAAGTTAAGTTTAATGAAAAAATTTACTAATACTTTTACAACCATTATTGATTACTAGTCTACCCTATGCCCCATGTAACATTAACCATGTGACGTGTCTATTCACTTTACCAGACACATAATTCTCATTTAGTTGTGAACTTATTTCATTCACCAGTTGTCAACGTCTCATTCTCCTTCATAATTTGTATTCATAATTTTCTATTCAATATTTGACACTTCACCAACTAGAAAGATCTCTCAGGATTCCCAAATCTATCCTCCGTTATCATATATTCAATTTTATAAAAAAGTTATTGACTTTACTTGAATTAACATATCATTTTATTATTTGTGTTCCTAACTATCGTTGCATTGATTCTTGACGTGTGTGGTTCTACAGAAGGAGGTTGAACGTGGAGGGTTAGATTGAGAGTCTTTGGATTGTTCAAGTCTTCGTCATTGTATTGTATTGCGAGGTAGGTGTGATTTCAATCTGATCGTTTTTTCTTTTATGTTTTTGCTTCCATTCCTGCAACATAGTTTATCAAGTATGGGGAGATATTCACTTCGTTAAATTATTTTTGGTAAACTCCCTCTTACAGTCTCTGCGTGTTTTGGATTAAGTCAAATCCCTATCTTTGGCAGTCATCAGTTCCATTTGATAGAGGTAAAGCTGGTTTTTAATTTTTTGAGCTCGTTTTGCATGAAACAATAGCTTTTGTTTGAGAAATGTGTGGTGTGTTGGTATTAACTATGACATGTTTCAGTTGGTTTACCCATTAAATTTAGCAATAAAATATGGATTGAATTTGGCTTGAAAATCGAGATCTAGAAGCGAGATTCATAAGGTTATGATGGATTATTGGATTAAATGGCTTGAAATCTAATAAGAGAAACCTGTGATGGAATTGGGAGAGGTGTATGGTATATTGGTTCTTTCGGAGGACAAACATTCCTCCAATCCCAACTATTCCTAATATTTCAACCAACCAAGGTTTGCAGTCATGGGGTAAGTTAAGGAGCCACGCTACACAATTTCTTTCATTCTGGAATCAATTTTTGTTTAACTCATGGTTATTTATACTAACTAAACACTTCCTAACTGTAAAAAAATGGCCCTACTATGGTTTCTACAATAATTCTATAAAAAAGTGCTAATGTCATGTTTCCTATGTTTTGTTGCAGATCTTTAGGGACTTATGAGGTTGATGACAAACAATCCTACTAATTATGTCGATCTGAAAGGTTATGCATTCAACATAGTGGGACAGGTTGCTATTAATCTAATAATAATCCAGGGAAACCAGAGATACTTGGAGAATAAGGAAAATTGCTAACATAATATGGTTTTATTTGATAGTGAAAGAGAGTTGGTATTGTTATTCCAAAACTATGGCAAAGAAAGCATCGTGGAAGTGAGCAGAGGAAAATAATTTGGATATGGTGGTGGTGAACCCGTGTTTGGTATTATGTCCTCTATTGTAGTTTTCCATCAACGCTATCACCACTCATATTAAGAAATACTAGACAGGGTAAACTGTCAATCTTATTAGCGTATATATCTTTATAGGACGATCAAAGGTGTATAAGTATATATGATGTGGTTTCATCAAAACATATACAAACTCAACTCTATCCTACGTTGCATGATCGGCTTGGGTTCATTTCATCCTGTTATGAGATTGGTTCTTGAATCTCCATGATTATTTAGTTCTAGTACCCAAAAATTGCATTCATTGTTTTGCCTCTTTTACATAGACCACTCCTAATCATTTTCAAGTATTTTGTAAAATATTGCAGGTGTGAAAGCGTAGGTCCACATGTGAGAAAAATCCAAAAAATTTTACATTAATTGTGTTTAACAATTCGTAAATGAGTTCTCAATCTCCTTATTTGTATGTAAATTTTAATTGTGCGTACCAATATTTTTATTATTGCACACATGCTCTGGGGATTTTTATTTTTGTTACACACATGCTTTGTTTTTCTATTTTAACTCATCAATATGCATGTTACGTGTAGGTTTTTGATGGCTCTAACAAAAAAATTGACAACATCACAATGAAAGATGGATTACAATGGAATATCATATCGTAGATTGAAGAAGAAAAGGGTATCCTCTCTTGGCGTTGACATTTAAGTGCCATGTGAATAGGAAACAAGCTTCATGTGAATAGTAAAAAAGCTTCGAAAGTTGGGAGATAGTGAGTAAATACTAAATTTTTGAGAAATGGAATAATGAAATGTGCGAAGAAGTTACAATATTGAATTGAGCTGGTGGACCAAGACCAAAAGTATCTTAAAATAGAGACATGTGCCATGTGTACATTTTCCATAATAAATATAACATATTTTCCTCTCCACATATGATCTTTTTAAGTTATTTTATTATTTTTTGATATTTTAAATTATTATAATACTTTGCATTTAAAAATGAGTACATGTATAGAGGAAAACATTATTTAGATTATTAAATAGTTTTAATATTTAGATCATATTTTTATAATATAGAATTCAATATATAAAAATAAAAATAAAAAATCTAAAAAATATATTCGTATTTAATAATAAAATTATATATTTGTATTTGTTGTAAATGTAGACAATCTACATACATAGTTATTTACATCAATGGTTGTTATTAGTAAGTTTTCTACATTTTTTAAAAGATAATTTCACAATTAATTATTGTGGAAATCAAATTATAACTTCCACCTACAAGTTTTATGTGGTAAAGACAATTGTCGAAAAAAAATGTTGAAATTACCACAAATATATCATTGATGAGAAATACGAAATTCTAAATTGTGAAATTTCTACAAAAATTGAATCTATAGAAAAACTACATTTTGGTGAAAATTGTGGAATATTAACAAAAAAAAAAATTGTAGAAATGTTACAAACATCACAAAATGTGGACAATGTACAATTTAAAAAATGGAGAATAGCTATAAATTTTAGAATTGTGGACCAACCACGATATAATGAATTGTGGAATAACTACAATAATATATTAAAATGTGGATTAGCTACATTTCAAATGCTACAATTTTAATATTTAGGATACTATATAACCACAAAAATATTTTTGAAAAATTGTGGTTAAAGACATAATATGTTGTAGTGTCTCATCCGCATACATCCAACGAATTCATGCATGCTTTACTAAGTAGAATGGCCAATCTCAATGCCACCGCTTTAGGGTCTAAAACCACCTTCTCTTATGAACATATTTGCTATAATCCTATCAACCCATTCGTTCCCATCAAGATTTATCCTCCACACTAGGAAATCCCAAATTTTTCCAAATTCAAAAATGAGGATCCTCACATGTAACCTTCGTTCCTTTAGGCATGCATGTTACCTCATTTCTCATGTCCAAGACCCTATGTTTCGTACCTTACCTATGTCATTGGTTGGACCATCTTTGGACCTGGAATAACGACATCCCCAAAACTCTCTATTTTATTTCACCCAACTCACGCAACTCTTCATAGAGAAATTTTCTATTAACATTGCACATAAAATCACCATTACAGGCCTCTACATCATTAGACAATTTGACAACGAATCTATTGCAAATTGTGTCACAAGATGGCATGGCTTAATCAATCAATTGTCCTTCTCCCTTCATTATAATAAGCTAATTGAACTCTTTTTATAGTCGTTTGTGAATCATAGCTCCTCCACTCTTCAAATAAAATCATTCTAAACCTTTGAAGAAGCATTCACCATAGCTTATAAACTTTAACGCCATGCCCTTGAGAAATTCTATGTCAAAATTTGATCCAAAAACCAAAACCTGAATTCACCAAGTCATATACCCACAATGATAAATCTAAAAACATAGCCAATGCCATCGTAGTCAAGTCTTCTTCCACATCTACATCTCACACCGAGCCTCCACAAAGGGCTCCTAGACCAACCCCTAACTACACTCCCCTTGGAGAATCATACAACTCCATCTTCAATAAAATAATGAATTTCCATCTCATGAAACTTCCCCATATCCGACTGTGGATGATGTGTAACCTAAACCCATATGGTATCACAAGGATCACTATTATAAACATCACCAAGTTTGTGGTCACAACATTGAGAAGTGGCTCACCTTTAAGGACCTTGTACAATGAATCATAGATCATGGAGACCTTTAATTGGATAATCCTAATGCACCTCATAATCAATCTCTAGATGTCTTCAAACAACCTTTCCCCAACCATCCACAAAATAATCAAATTACTCCCTATACATCTCAGGAACCTAACGCCCATACCATCAACATTATAATCTTTGAATCAACATCACCACCTACACCCATCATCCCTTCATCCACTAAACCCATGTCTACTTCAATCTCTACCCTTCATCTACGGTCATATATGCATGTGTACCTACCTCTACATCCATTATATCTACATCTACTATACCCGCAACTATTTCACCCCACCTACTTCAATCACATCTACTCCCCCATCCATATATACACCTACTACATCCACACCCATTACATCTAGTTATCTACACACATCTACCCGAACATTCATCTCTACATCCTCATCACACATGCATACATATATATCCACTTCTATATCCTTACCTATAAGCACATCTATACCCATATCCCTACCCACATCAACATCGAATCCGATGAGAAAACATCCCCTCTTCATATAATCACAAGTAACATTCCCACCTCATCTACACCTTTAACAACCATAACCACTCCCACATCAACACCTCCACAATCAACACAATCCACGGCTTCTTATGATCTCAACAACCTTCCTATCCAAACATCACCCACATCTACCACCAAATTTACATATAAACCATCCAATCATAACTCTAAGGACCACCCCCCTATAGAGATCATTTTCATTCCAGCAAAGGGTAGACCATCACAACAAATATCTAAGAACCTTTTTGTCTGCTACTTAGAAATACCTCGCTCATCCACACAAATATTTGGAGCTCTCTCCTCCTAAATCCCATCATTCCAATGAATATAATCTCGCATAATCAATCCTAGGATCCCCCATCAATTGTGGGACATAGACCTTCATCCAAATCTTATATCATCGATAAATCTAAAATAAGACCACCCATTATGCCCCTAAATTTAAATAGGAATCACATACATCCACCCCTTCTTCTAAGCCCAAATCAGAATCAAAGGCTGCCACAAAACCTCATATAAAAAATAACTATCTTATAGTTTTCCACCACATCTAAATCCAATTCATCCACAAACTACACAATTCCTTCTTCAAAAACCCCCATTCGTTCCTATATAGAAATCTTTCAATCATCTACAATCACACTTCCCCATCAAATATTATGATCCATGTGGATAGAAACACACATGGTTCAATTCTAATGTCATTTTCACATATCATCATATACATGGACATGATATTAAATATTTTAAGACATTTTAAACCCTCATCCATAATATTATATAAGAAGATGACCTTCTCATCGAAGAAGATCAACCTCTTCCATCCACTTGTATATCCACATCCAATCACAATTCTTCAATCAAATCCTCATTTCCCAAGACTTCTAAATATTCTTCTTCATCCAAGACCTTCTTCACAATCCCTCCTAAAAATATTACCTCTTCGAAAAAAATTCCCCCTCTTTTCATCGATGATGTTCGAGATACCCACTCGCGCTCGCCCTCATGATTCTCAACCACCTACTCAATCCAAACCAAAGGTTATCATCATCACTCCCTCTAATGAGCCCACTCCTTCCCCTTATTTCCTCAAAAGAGAAATTTTCCATCCTAGTTTCTTTACATTCCCAATGACACTGTTGCCATCAAGCAAATTATTATGAAGCTACTCCATCAAGCTTCAGTTAAGACATCACTCTATGAGATCATCCAAATCTCCCCTAATCATAAACAATATTTCATTGAAACTCTACTATGTATCCCTATCACCAACTATGAAACTCAACCTTGCATGGTTTTTGTTGGAGCTCTTACTGATTTCTTTGCAGCCTACCTCGTTTGATGAATTCAAAATTATCGACATCTTACGAGGTTCATGACCTTCCTCATTTCATCACCATCTATATTAACAAAATATTCATCTCGTTGATCAATGATCGACAATGGTTCTAACTTAATATCATATCCTCCCATACCTTTGATCGACTCAAGTTTCCTAACTCTGTTGTTGCTTAATCACTCCACTGAGACCTTGATGCCTTCAATGATGTTATTGCTCCCTGCTTTGGGAATAATTATTCTACCCATTCACATTAGTGGAAACCTCCTCCATGAGATCTTCTATATTATTGAGGGGAGTTTCAATACAATATCTTACTTGGATGACCATGGATCCACACCATGCGTTATATCCCATCCACTCTCTAGATTCGTTCTTTGCGCACAATAAAATGTCCCACTCTTTGGTATGTTTTGTACCATTATAAACATGAATTTTCAGTTTCATTGATTTTCTAAAGGTAATAGCCATAAAACGGTACACATTCATGAAATTCCACAAACTAACGAAATGTTGTGTTTACAGTATAGAATACATGTAAATTTTTTTATAAAAAAATTGCAAAAAAATTGTCTTTTTCTTAATTTTATTCATACGTTGTTTCTTATGTTATAAAAGAGGAATGATTGTCCCCGAGTGGTTTTTTTTTAATGAAAATTTATTTTTTCACCATGAAATTTTAGATATATGTTCAAGATTTGAATTTTGAGGTGCTATCAAATTTTCATATTTTTTGGACTTATATTTTTTTAATTAATTATTTAGTAAAAATATTTTCAAATAAATGGCGTACAAATGTTTATGCCAATAACTTTTAAGATTTATATCGAAATTGAATTTTTTTTTCACAAGTAAGAAGAAGACTTCAATAAATAGTAATTTTAATTTTTTCAATTTTTTTGATATTTTTGCTATTTTTCAAATTGGGTTGATTGTGTACGATCGATTGTCCTAAAATACCATATGTTAGCAAAATATAAAAAATAAATAGTAAAACATATTTTTAAAAATGAAAATTATATTTTTAGAAAGCTAATAAAATTATGTATTTTCTGTTACAATATTGTAATTTTTTCATTCGTTAACCCTAATTACGTGGCACCTAAGTGACACATTTTGGCATAAAATTATCCTCCAAATGGATTTGGCACCAAAATGTGCCACATAGGTGCCACATAGGGGGTTCACGCGAAGGGGGTTCGCATGAAGGGGGTTCATGTGAAGGGGGTTCACGTGAACCCCCTTCGCCCGAACCCCTAAACCCTAAATCTGCCGCCCAAAACTATATAAATATCTATATATAACTCTTTTCCGCCAAAATTATTTGAATTCAAGGGGTTCATGCGAAGGGTGTTCGCGTGAACCCCCATTCACGTGAACTAGTTTCTTTGTCCTACATGGCAGTTCAGGCGAAGGGGGTTCACGCGAAAGGGGTGTTCGCGTGAACACCCTTTATTTCGATCCCGCTTGACTTCTTACTCACGTTTTGGGACATGAAGTGGGAACACAACATTGTGCTTTTTATATGACCATGAGGGAAAGTTCTAACACTCCTTGTCAATCTATCCTTATTTAAATCATGTCATATAACTTATCAAAAACATGACGTGCTTATCCCTAAACAATATTTTTTTGAATCCTCCATTATCTCATCTTTCCCTACATCCAAGTTACCTAATGACAACTACATTGACAATTAGATGTAACATATTACATTGGGGAAGTATCGACTCCTCACCCTCAATTCTATTCCCACACCTAATTGTCTTGGTAGACTTGAAAAATCACCCATATATAAACCAAATGTCGGGAATATCATTTCCTTTGGACCTACTCATCTCGCAAACCAACCTTATCTATGGTGCGAGTAGATTGCCCTTCCTCTCATATCGACAATCAACCTCGCACCAAGCCTTCCACCAATGGATTTGAATTTATCTATAACAAATCCTTCTCTTACACTTACCTCCATCGTTACACATGAAAATGATTTGGAATGGGGCATTATGAACAAGGCGTGCATAATATTATCATCGACCAATCTCATAAACCCAATAAAAAATTTGGGTTGGGTATCAAAGAACAACCCATCGAATCTCTAAAATTTTCTTCATCCTCATCTCCCATGAACATCAATCCCTCATCCAATTCTCTTCCATCCAACGAGCCCATGGATACGGATGATATGGTGTCCATATCTTCTATCTTTTTAATCTTCACCATCATGTTGGGATTGGTCACTCATCGGTGTGAAGGTGAAACTAAGTCCCTTTCTCTTCAATTTCATGACATTGTATAGGATGATTCTCTTATCATTAACATTATTCAATGCACAAATGATGATTCCATTATTTCCTACATAGGGGCAAAAGATTCTCATATTCATAAGTCCTTACCTCCTAACACATCCACCCTTCTCAATGAATCCACCATCAAAATCAACATAGAGACTATGTAAGATCCATGTATCCTATAAGGGGTCAATCCTTTGATCCACATGAGATTGAATCTTTCTTGCCTTTATTTATAAGCATAGCTAGGAATTTACATGGTCATACATTGACATGAAAATCTCAATCCTTCCATTGTCATCCATAACATTTTCACCATCCCTAATGCCAAGAATATTAAGTAGAAGCTTCATTGTATGCATCCTCGCATTGCCCTCCTGGTCAAAGAGGAATTACAACACATGCTCTCAACTAACTTCATCACCCTTATCGACTGTCCTTAATGGGTTTCCAACATTTTGCATGTTACCAAATCCTCTGGAAAGCTTTGTATGGATTTCCACATTATGCATGTTACCATATCGGTATGTGCTATTTACAGGTTATTTAGTCTTATAGAATTTGATAATTATGTTTTTCATATTGTTCTTTGAACTCTTTGTACTTTTGTAAAAATTTAACTATATATAAAATTAATACTATATGTGTAAAAATTTATAAAATTATATGCAGACATTTCAAAAATTCCTTCACAAAATAATCAATTTAAAGATATCGATGATCCATTATATGTTGAGGAAAACATTTCGTCCCTTGATGACATAGAAGTACAAGAAAATTCATCAAATTCTCATGATACACCAACAAAGGAAGCTTCTACTCCAAGGTCTATTTCCAAAAAAAGGAGACATGGGAATCAAGATATTCCTGCTGAGAGCCCAGATGCAGAAGTTAAACCCCAACAAAAAAAAGAAAATATGTCAGTAGAATAAGGATAAACTGGACAATTGGGAGGACTTTCTAGTTCAAATGGGCTGCAAGATATATGTTTATTGAACTTGTGTACACTGAAAAATGGTAATGATGTTCCAACACAATGTCGATGAAAAATATATGGTTGGAAATAGGGGAAAGATCACACAATGTAGCTCAAACTAGACACAATTGAAAAGCACTGTGGGAAAATATACATTTCCCAAAAGCAAAAGGATGGAAACATAGTTAGAACACATAAATGGAAAGATGGAAAAGAGTTTCTGCATGTAAAATATGCGAGAAGAATATGAAAAGAAACAAAACGTATGAAAAATCTAAATGAAAAAGGTGGCACCATAGTAGTAAGATTGAGCAAAGCTATGGAGGCAGAAATGCATGCAAAAAGTATTCATTTTGCTATTGTATTCCATATATTGAAAAGGGGAAGACCCATGTCATATTTCGAGAAAATAAAATTCTATATCATGTTATTGGTTTATAGAACGTTCCTCAATCTCATTGGTCAGATACCAACGGATGGGAAATTACAAAATGCGTATCTCGATAGAAAAAGAGGATCTGAAATAATTTGTTTAAAAGAAAAAGTATATTTCCCTTTCAATAGATGAGGTTACTGTAGTGGATAATAATTCATGGATTTGTATTCATGTTTACACATTTGTTAATGAAGTAAGAATTTTCCACCTCTTAGAAATTCATAAAATGACTGAGAATTGCAATTATGAATATATTTATAAATTGGTGGTATCAAATCTGAAGGATATTGCAGGAATAGATGACTTTGTCATTGTAACAAAATCAGTTTGTGTCAGAACCGATGGTGCAGTGCAGTAATTTAATGCAGGGGGCATAAATGGTCTTTGTGTTTGACTTCATACAATTGTTGCTCCTTATATGATTATTATCCATTACATGGCTCACAGAATGAATCCGCCTACAAAATTGTGAGCACATTTAAAAATGTAGCTAAAGTGGAGGAGCTGATACGTGATTTGCATGCTTATTATTCTAGCAATCTAAAGAGATTTTTAGAATTTCATAAATTTGCAATTAGACTGACAGAGGGAAAAAAGCTTCTAAAAGATGTAGATAACATATGGATGATACATGCATGAACTGCATGTAGAATATTTGATGAATATCCTTCATTGACAGGATTTATATATAAATACCGTAGGGATGTAGATAAAGCTAAAGATCTATTGTACCATCTAATAGACATAAAAACTTTACTCACACTCTATGGTATTTTTCCTATGTTGAGGGAGCTTAATATTTTAACAAAGCATGCACAAGATCGTTCTTTCTACATAACAAACTTCATAAGACTCAGAAGATGTGTGTGTTGGAGTCTTGAAAGTTTATATATTTCAGATGGGAGTTTTTAGGGTGTTGCTTTTGAAAACTAGAATGCATTGACAAACTTGAAAAATCCTAGGTGCTTCTTAAAATACAATATACATGATCATCTCTGTATAAAAACACATGGGAAAGAGATTCCACTTCATACATTCCAAAAAAGAGTTGATATGGCTGGCTCAGAAATGGAAGAAGTAAGAGTGACACAAAATTTATATGATGCAATATTATTGGAAACTAGGAATAAATTGAGAAAGATCTTTGAATCATTATCTAAAGAGATCCAGGAAAGATTCAAAAATGATAAAATACTTGAAGTAATGGGATTTGTAAATCCACTGATTTTGGAATTTGTTTGGCAAAATACCTTATACATCCATCAGTCCTTTATTTTTCAAAAACATGAGTGATCTAACTGACCATTTCTCTAAGACTAAAGAGATAAATGAAGTTTCTGTAGAAGGTATTTTACAAAGAAAAATACTTAGTTCCCAGTCAATGGATTATGCTAATACTATGATATGACAAGTTCAACTTCTACAAAACCCATAGGAATATGGTGCCATCAAAAGGATTTGGAAGGATATTTGTTCCAGTAGTATTCTACGTGAAGATTTGAGTGAGTATATTAAGTTGTATGAACTCTGTCAAACAATGATTATGGGTTGTGGAAGATGAGAGGGTTTTTAGTGCATTGTCTTTTTTAAATTCAAAATTTTGAAACAGATTGGATAGGAATCTAGAAATTTGTTTGAGGTTGTATGTATCACGTTACTCAGTGGAGTATTTTCCTTATGATAGAGCACTCGCATTATGGAATTCACTAGTAGAAAGAAGAGGAGTTAGTAATATTACTATTCGACCTGGGATCGAGACACATCCACAGATCATGCTACAATTGATTTCCAAGACACGAATGAAAGTGTTGCTCCAGGACTATTCGAATTCACATAGATTTCATTTCTTCTATACATTGTTGAGACTATTTACAATAATTTGATGTAATATGTATTGATGTATTTCATACAGAGATTACAACTTTCAATAAATGCAATATTACATTTGTCTTTATTTGATTTGTTGGAACAGTTTCACTGTCATTTTCTTGTATCCCATTTGTTTTTTATATTTGGTTTTCTAGACTGAAATAAGGACATATTGGTTTTTATATTTGTTAATTGATTTTTTTACATCTGCATGAAATCAGAAACATAAATATTTTAAACAAACAAAATCATGAAAATTTAAGCACCATTTACGTAAACAA
This sequence comes from Taxus wallichiana var. yunnanensis, assembly GCA_018340775.1. NCBI lineage: Eukaryota > Viridiplantae > Streptophyta > Pinopsida > Cupressales > Taxaceae > Taxus > Taxus wallichiana. The sequence goes on from CM031242.1 coordinate 341,153,627, forward strand.
AGAAACATAAACATCATTCGTATTAAGTAGAAATCCATTAACAATAAATATAGTTACAATTCCAAAGTACTCTTGAAATCGTTCTCTCATGTGGCGGATTACTTTATGAAGAAAAGTATCAATTCATAAAGCATTGTCGGCCAATACAATTCCAAAAAGGGGGTTGTAAATAACATTTCAAAGCTTTCCAGACAAGTTTTGTCATATAAGGACACATTACGAGGGCATCCTCTTTTCTGCCTATGATTCTGAATCATAGTTTTCCTTACGTCTGCCACACAGAATAAAAAGCAAAAAAAGTTGGCCACTATCTTTTAATTCCTACGCCAATGTCGAATTGTGACAACACACCTATCACATGGTGAACTTAACTAACATATTGAATTTTTATGTTGTAGGGGAAGCTTGATCTTTTTCTTGCATAAGAGGTGGAGGAATTTTCTTAGTCTGTACAGAGCTATCTACTATAACTCCTGATGCCTGCAAATCTTGTGTTGTGGTATTGATATTTTCAAGAATATTTTGCTCCTCCTCATGCAACATCTCCTGCTAACAAAAGTGATGCATTAGTGTACTGTCTTTTCCTTCAATAAGACTTCTGGATCCATCTTATGCTCCTTGATTATCCTTCTCAATGTATTATTTTGTTTATTTAATACTTGTAGTGCCCACTTCCCTTCGACACCATTTTGTTTTGTTGTTTTCGAGGTGATTACTTCACATATGGATTCTTATAGCTTCTTGATTTAGCATGCTAGTAGATATCATAGACATTGGATTGTTATTGATTTGATCTTTATATGATGCATATGGTTTACTGGTGGACATTTGATGACGATATTTGTATACTTTTGTGAGGATATTTATCTTAATTCGAAATGTCATATATTTAATCATATTGAGTAGAACTTGATAATTTGACTAATGTGATGATCGTTTTGATATAAATGAAATGTGGAATAAGAATGTGCTAGAAAGTGTAAGTGATATCGTACTTGCCTAGATGATAGTAAATCATGTGTCGTTTATTTTAGATTATATTGTATATTTGGCATGAATGTTTTAATGCGGCCAACAGGCCGAAGGAGGTATTCTTTCTTTTACGTAGGTATATTATATTCACAACAAAATTGGGAGTGGAGACCAACCACATCGGAATTCGAGAGGAATCCAACTAAGGTCACCATGGCAACAAGTAATTGTGTGTGTGTTAGAATTATCTGGTTAAGGGAAAATTGGGACCTAGGGGTCATGTGTTGTTTTGTTTTAATTTTCCCCTTTTATTATGTTAGTATGTGTTGCTCTTAGTAAGTGAAATTTTACTTGTGTTATTATTCATATTCTTTGGATTGGAATTTACCCCCTTTGTTAGCCATTGGTTGTAGTGGGTTAATTAAGTTAATTTGAAATTGTCCTAAACTAATTAAAAGATGTGACCTAAGAGAGTTCATTTATTAGGATTTGATTTACTTGGGATTTTGTGTGGATTGATGTGTGTTTGAGTTTGAGTGTAGCACACTCTACCCCACATGGGAAACTCGAATTTGGCCTTGGAGGCCAAATTTCAAAGCTTGTGGGACAAGTCAAACTTGTCCCACACCTCTTAAAACCCCATGCCAACCCTACCTATGGGTTGGAAGGCCAAATTTAGGGTCTTTTAGGTGTTTTGGGGGGATAAAAGGGTAAAAATATTAATTGCACTTCCTTTCAAAATTTAATTTTGTCCTTTGAGGGAGTGGGCTTAGATTGAGTGTGTAAGGTGCTTGCCTTTCTTTCAACCACTTATTAATGGTGCTTTGGAATTTGATGTTGACCAAATGATGTGGAGTGGAGGGAAAAGGAGGTGGCATCCTACTTGGAGCCACATCATCCCTCCCTCTCTTTTCTCTATTTATTTGATCCTCTTGTTTGTTTTGGGGGTTGGAAGTTTCATTTTTAGTCTTGTGTATTTTGGAGAGGAGAGAATTGGAAGGAGTTTGTGGATTTTTGGAGCTTGTTGATACTTGTGGGAATTTTTTGGAGCTTTTGGATGCTTGCTTGATCTTTGGAGGGATTTGAGACTTCATACTTGGAACAAGCTCTACCATTGAAAGGTAGGAGCTTCACCTTTGTTGTATTATGTTTTCTTCTTTTTGTTAGATGAATGAGTACATATGTTGTGTTGAATTTTTGTTGTTGCAATGCTTGTTGGGAATGGGTAGAATGCCTAAGTTGGGAGTGGGAGGAGACTATGGGGAGCTTAATTGAGGGAGGCATAAGAGATCATGTTCTTGAGGAGGGAGTTTGGGTTGGGTGCCCACCTTGTAAGAGAAATGCTTGCATTTTCTTCTTGTTTTACTTTGAGGGAGCCATAAGAGTTGAGGGAGGCATAAGAGTGAATGGAGGGATAAGGGGTACTTGAGGGAGGCATAAGAGTTGTTAGGGGTATTGTGTTTTGCATTGGAGGCTTTTAGGTGGCACCCATTCCCATTGGGAGGCATAAGTGGCCTCCCCATATGTCTTACTCTTGTGGCTTTCTTGGTAAGCCTTGTGACTTGTTGTTGTGATTGTTTTCCCTCTTGTTGTGATTGTTGATTCTCTTGTTTTGAAGGAATATGGAATGCATGTGAAATGTTATGTTTAGTTATGTGGAAGCTTGTAGTTGCCATGAGTTGGATTCTCTCCCATTGTGATGTGGTTGGGGCTCGGGGGCTAATGGAGAGGATGGCTTCTCTTCTCCATTGGGTATTTTGGTTGGGAGGAGAGCGTTGCCTCTCCCCTTATCTTGTTGTGAATCAAGCAAACTATGGAGGAGCCACCTTGTTGATAGTTGAAGCATTGGAACCTTGTTGATGACAATGTGAAACCACCATGTATTTTACCCACCTTGAGTGGAGGAAAAATGTAATATTGCTTGGTATTTTAGCTTCCAATATTGTAAATTTGTTTCCTACATTGAGTGGAAAGTGTTGTAACAAGATTTTGAAAGAAAGTTGTTTTGATCTTCTTTAGTAAGAGGTGTATTGGAAAAGTGGAATATTAATGCATTTTCTCTTCTTGTATGGTTGATGGTAAGATTTAAAGTTTTTTTTTAGCCCTCAATATGCCAATGAAATCATTTAAGCTCTAGCTCAATTATGTTTTTCTTCATTTATGAATCCATTGTAAAATTATTGGCAAATTGTAGAAGGAAATGAAATCAACCTACTTGAAATCCCATGCAATGTCTATTAAAGTTGGATAGAAATAAATGTTAATGCAAATACTTAAAACTTATCAAGTTCAATATCCAACACTCCTTAATGTCTAATAATGGTACTAATAGTTTGAATACTATCCATATTTAAGTGTTATTAAAAATAATGGATTTACTATTATTAAATTCCATTTATAACAATATACTATAGTATTCCCGTTATATTAACAAAGAATATTATTATAAACTCAGTCAAGACATAATATTAATTACATATAAGCTAAGGAACCTGTGTATGCATTAGTGTTTACGGCGCTCCCCAAGGTCTATGAATAATCATGTATTTGTCAAACAAACTATGCTAAATTATATATAAAACCATACATTAATATCATATAAAACAATTAAAATAAGGATACTTTTCTGTAAAGCCACCATGTCATAAGACTGTCCTAAAATGCAAGGCAGTCTGTACTAAAATACACGCAGAAATGCTCATTAATTTGCAAAGCAAACTACTTCGTGAACATTCTAATTTGAAACAGACCCACCTTTATGAGATCTTTTTGTTTTCCACGGGCTGTATACTAAATCTGGTAAGGTTTCAATAGAGAATCAATGTAATAAATTTCTCTGGTCCCTGGGTAACACTCTCACTGTCCCTCAATCAATTTTGATAAAAATATCATGAGGGAGAGCTCCAAAATTTGAAGATGCATTCAATCTGAGCAGATTAACCACGTTTGAGATGTTTTTTTCATAAGTTGCTATGTAAACTATTCCCCATGAATTTTCTAGCGTGGAACAGACCCACCCCTTCACTGAGGCGTTCGCACCAATCGGCAGAGCAAATTACTTCATGAAAATTCCGTTTTGGAACAGATCCACTTTGTTTGAGATCCTTCCCCACGGGCTACACCGTAAACTGAGCACGTTTCGGTAGAAAAATGTTGTATTACCTTGCATCTGTCTCCTCGTGACCCTATCTCTGTCCCTTGATCGATTTGAATCTAAATATCTTGTAGGCGAGTCCTCCGAGTTCGAAGATGCATCCGATCTTTGAGCAGGATAACAATATTGTTGGATAGCCGCTTGTTCTAAATGCTCTGCTAGTCCTTTCTTGTTGTAGGCGGGGCCGATTAGAAATAGATCATACGCTTGCCATAATCACCTGTAACTTGTTTATAACCCACCTCACCTTTCTCCACGCAGCCTAGGTGAATTTACCAGTGTTTACACTTGCTACCCGGTCTGAAGCTTCACCCTCAACTACCACACTTACCCGCACGACCAAGAGCACGGTTTAAGCACGGTAGGCTAACTGAGAAGATATGGATTTACAAAATCTAAGTGATTAATGTTGATGCGGCCGGTTGGGAGAAGTCTGCACGCAAGGAGGCAGGGAGTCTTAAACTGTGACAGGTGGTGGTTGAGCCACCCACCGCCCCATCCATAATGTTCAGACATAAGTTTGATATACCTTGCTTTACAAGTTAGTGAAAACACGGATAACTAGTTAGGTTAGATAAGTATAAAATTCTATATAATATAATAGTGGCATTGCCACACCAACTCCCTTCTGCTACCACGTGGTATAGTGGTCGAACTATATAGTGAGGTGACCAAATTATTAACCACAATGGTGGGAGCATAACCGTTATCGACCGAGCTGCTTTAAATATATAAAGGCTGAGTTGAATAAGATGTGGGCGGTGGCATATATGTATGAAAGCCAATGTCCATGACTCTGTCCGGCCAAGTTGAATAGAGAGCTCGCCGAGGCATGTAATTAACAACTCACCCACTATAATGAACTTGCCTAATAATAACTCAGTGAACCATGTAGTCCAATTGAATTGGCCAATAACAAATTGAGTTGGCTCGGTATAATAATGCGAAGTATTATAAAAATTGAGTGGTTAGTGTATTCACTCCAAAATAAATTATATCATACTCTAGAGTTAACATTCAGAAATATTGTTATTACGATATTGTCAGACATTAGTCTAATTAACTCGAAAGACGACCCTTCTTTTCTTTTGTGAAACGTCGAATGAGATTAAATTAAACATCATTGATCTCGAAGCATTACCGTGACTGTTGTAGTTTTCAAGCCTGTATGCGGACTCACCCTGGAAATTAAAAAAAAAAAAATTAGTCGCATTTTCGGGTTGTATGTTTGTGGCGCGTCGTCATCGTCGTCGTGAGCGTCGTCTTTTTGCGGCGTTACAAATACTATGAGTTTTTCCTTCAACTGTACAAATGAATTCAAGATTTTGCGGGCATTCTTCAAATGTGCTTCAAATACAATTGCTTCTTTCTTTAAATTTTCATATTTTTCCTACAAAACATAAATATAAATTTTTTAGTCTATTAGATAAGTTGAAAAAATATATTTTGGTGCTTATAATATTAGGATTTTTCCTGTAAAAGATGACTCACCACAAATTTTTCTTTTTCTGCATTTGCTTTATTAAAACATTTGTCTTGTCTTTAGCCCATTTGTTGTAGTAAGCCTATGCTTCAACATTCAGATTCTCCAACCTGTTTAACATTATGTCTATAATATCATCATCGTAATCATTAGTATATGAAATTGTCCCTAATTGAGCTTTGTTTAGCAAAATGTCAAGCCTTTCCGGTTGGCTCTCTACGGTAGTGAACAATGAATTCCTTTGAGCATGATTATGGTATCAGTATTTATTTCTTTTATCAAAATTTTATCTCTCCTCTCCCAAGCCTACACCAAATCCACATCATACATTACAACTTATTGAATTGTTTCCCCCATACTATTTGATATCATATTTTCTAATATAAAATATGTCTTCTCATCATCTGTTTGTGGAGATTTTCTTAGAGGAGGAGAGTCCTGTCATATACTTCATGCACATTTTGTTGTGGTTATGGTGGAGGCGGAGTAGATTGAATCATATCATGGGTGTCAAAATAGTTACCCTTGTCTGCATCACCATTATCAAATCCCAAATACTCCTCGTCAAGAGCAATGTTTTTGAAAAGCTTGTGTGGTCATTACACTTAAGACACCACCTAGTGAGAGTCCAGAAATTCTTGTGGTTGTAGGATGAAGTGTTCCAACCGAGTTTGTAGGAAACCTTATATTCTTGCCTAAAGATCTTCTTTTTTTTTGGATTGTACATGTTGGTAGTATTGGTGGCCTCCTTGCAAGTGGAATGTGCTCAGAAGCTATATTATGTAAGGATATTACTTGTATAAATCAAAACATATACAACAAAATAACATGAGAGAACACCAAAATATAGATAAATGATGACAATATGCTCATATAATAGCCTTTCCACTTCGAGGGGGCAACCTCCAATACCACTTCGAGGGGGTAACCTCCAAACCATACAATAACACTCCAATACTCAATATGATTTAACTACAACCTTCTAACCCCTATATATACCATTCTAACCTATGGCCAATACTGAGGCCAACCTCCTAAGCATAATAAATCATAAATGAATGATATAATAAGATAAGGGGATGTGTGCCACATGTCGGCATCTCCATCAATACATATACATCATAACATCCTTTAACTAGGTGCATAGCATTCCTTCCATCCTTGACATGTTTCGTCCCCGAAACATAAGAAGAAACCATGTAATGAGTGTGTTGTAAATTTTTACACACTTTGCGTCATGATCGATCATCCATTCATATGTGAACTGGTAGATGATACATATCTGAACTAATATCCATATTCCGTTGTGCTACCCTAATTCCATTCGTGACCATAGTTTATCATCCTTGGATTCCATGCATAACCAACATAAGGATTCAATGCATAACCATAATAAGGATTCCATGTATAACCATAATAAGGATTCCATGCTTCATAATTGTTGCTCCATTGATCCCCTGTATAAATAAAGTGATTATTCCTCCAATTACCTATATATCTATATTGGTTGGAAATATAATGTGCCCTGGGATATCTCCATGATTTTTTTCTCTCGTGTTGACGTGGACTTCCATATGTTGCAGTTGTAGTATCCTCAACCTTATCAACTTGTTTTTGAACTTTCTTTTCTTCTTCCACCTTTGCATTTGATATTTTCTTTTTCTCTTGAGTAGATGAATCATCATTTCCTTCTTTTTCTTCATGTTCCTCTTTTGAATCATCCTTATTCCCTTATTCTCCATATTCTAAATCATCCTCATGGTCTATATTGACTTTTCTTTGATTTTCATTAAGCTTGATATCCTGTAAAGTGACCTTCTTCTTTTTGTACCAAATCTTCATAAACTTATTTTTCATATTAATATTAATTGTCCCCAATGTCTCTAACCAAGGATACCCAAGAACAATATCTAAACCATCCATATATAAGGCAAAAAAAAATTTAATGTAAAGTATATTTTTCCATGGTAAGTTTTAAATCTTCAAAACTTGAATTTTCTTACCATTCACTTGAGCTTCTTTGATATTACTTTCTTGAATATGTAGATGTTGAGCCATATCCTTGTTGATGAAGTTATACTTGCTGTTAGGTTTATGAAAATGATTATCTTATTCCTTTGAATGCATCCATGAAACTAAAATATGGTATCTTCCTTCTTGGGAGCTATAATATCTTCTTCTGCATCAATATCTTGTTTTTCTTCCTCTTCTTCATAGTCTTCTTCAACTTCTTCTGCATTTGATTCTTCAATATATGTTGCACCATCATCTTCCCTTGAATATTATTCACCTTCCTCTTCATCTTATTTCTCTCTTGATTCTTCAATATATTCTTCCCCATCATCTTCCTTTGACTCTTCTTCCTCTTTGTGGTCCCATCTATCCATAAAAAGTTGTTCCATTTCCTCCCAAGACCAATCCTTCCTGTCATTTTTTAACTCAGAAAACCAAATCCATGCAGGACCACCAAGATAATGTGAAAACCTATTCCTTGTCATGAAATATGAGAAATATATATTCTTAAATTTTATCCACCATTCTTTAGCATCCATCTCACCATTTCCATAAAAATTTGTTATCCCCGTGATCATGATTAGGGTTTAGGAATTCTGAAAATATTTCGGTAGATGGATAAAAACACAAAAAAAAAACCCTAACTAAAATTTCAAGAGATTTCTGAAAATATAAATTTTACTAAAAATACCACAATTTGCTTCCTAAAAAGTGAATTTATGAAAAAACCTAAAACACCAATAACATCCGTAAAACAAATCCAATAGAGCTGAAATTTTCAGATATTCTGACTTAGAGTGTTTCCAAATTATGATGAAAAAATTGGGAAAATTTTTGATACCCTATTCAAGATATATTCGAAACAAAAAATTAGGGTTTTTGCCCTAATTTTGGCCAAAATCACTGCTCTGATACCACTTGTAAGGATATTACTTGTATAAATCAAAACATATACAGTAGAATAACATGAGAGAACACCAAAATATAGATAAATGATGACAATATGCTCATATAATAGCCTTTCCACTTCGAGGGGGCAACCTCCAATACCACTTCGAGGGGGTAACCTCCAAACCATACAATAACACTCCAATACTCAATATGATTAACTACAACCTTCTAACCCCTATATATACCATTCTAACCTATGGCCAATACTGAGGCCGACCTCCTAAGCATAATAAATCATAAATGAATGATATAATAAGATAAGGGGATGTGTGCCACATGTCGGCATCTCCATCAATACATATACATCATAACATCCTTTCCCCTGGTGCAAGCAATTACCTACAAGAAGCAAACAACAAATTATTATAAAATTATCATTATACGCTTGGGCCTTGTAAATGCTAAAAAATGTAACTAAACAAAACATGCTAAATATTATATATTACAATTTACCTTGCATGCTTCACGGAGACACAAACGTGACATTTCGATCTTGACTATCAGAATGAGTTTGATCTTCATCACCAATTTCAGTAGTTTCTAAATACAATAAATGTAGAAGAGTAGAAATATTAAAATACAATACTACTTACATAATCTATACTAGTTGTTTGAATTAGTTAATTATATAAAAAGAAAAATTCATACATGTAGTTAAATGTGATGGTAGACATGATGCACATACCAACCCCTAGGTCATTTTTGATGAGGAACTTGTATTGGTGTTGATTCTACTAAATCCATGTCAGAATCCAGAGACCTTTGGAGGGGATTTACCTCAAGCAATTGCCTCCTTATGAGATGTTGCAACCATAATTATTCTCTGCAAAATAAAATCTTACAATTATTATTTTATTGAAAAATATTGAATATGAAATCGTTATAACAAGAAAACTGTAAAAGTAATTGTTACCTGTTGTTCTTCAAGAGTGAGACCATTCATTTTATCATTAATTGTAGTTGGAATTTTTGCTTGTTGCAATTCAAAGAAAGCTTCTTGATAGAAAGAAAGTATATAATTGCAACAAGAGAATACAATCTTGGATTTATCAGACATATTAACATTGCAGGCATGAGAGACATCTATTTTTATTCGATTGGACAAATATGTGCACCAATCGAATTGTTGCCCTACTAGTGTCCATAATATATATTAAACTACCTAATATGAAATATTTGCACATCTACCCTATAGTACAATCCGACTGAAAATTTGATGCTGTTGTAAGAAAGAATTGGTTTGTAATACCTTGTATAAGAAGGCCTCTTGTTGAATGATTAAGAGGAGCTGCAATAATGACAAGAAATGTTAGATGCTTGGGTGGTCGAGTAATATTAAGAAAAGAATTTGAAAATAATAAACTTACCATCAACCTACACATTATAATGAGACTCCAAAAAAAAAAAAATTCTTCATCTGTAAGGACAACCTTTGTAAGTGGTGGTTACTTTTCGAATGGTAACCTAGTTAACCAATGTACGTCTGCGGGCTCAATTGTGAAAGAAATTTGATAACGACTCAGATGCATGAGGAGAACGGAAAACTATCCCTCATTCTGGTTGTAAGAGGTGAGAAGGTAATCAAGGATGGAAGTATCAGTATCAAATGGGGCATGTTGACAAGCCCGATAAATTGTGATTTTCTATCCATTCCTTTGGTGTGTCTTTTAGTTTCATCGTGAGCTACAATCTGTGGGCACATGAGGTTTTTGTATTGGAATTTTGGTGTAGGAGAAGACATGGTGCTTGCCATTTGAAATTTGGGAGAAATTCGAAGATTGGAGAGCTCAGAGCACTGGAAATGTTCGTGGAAAAGTGAAGAAATGAACCTTGTAGGGGTATTTATAGGGGTCTAAATGGTTTAAGGGACACGTGGTGGAAAACTATTGGCTAGCCATGGTGGCCGCCCAACCCATGTTGGACGCATGACCAACCCACTGACCAATCAAACCGGCCAACCTAATGAAACAACTCATCTAACCCGGTGTCTAACCCACCCGCCCAACCTACGCATTCAACATTCAACCAACCCAACCACCCAAGTCACCCGCATAACCTACCCACCCAACCAACCCGACCCCCTACCCATCCAACCTATTCAATGCAAATACCCATCCATCATGCCCCGTCCCAAGATTGGAAAAATGATCGAACATTTCTGATTTGGCTTGTATCGACTAACCCACCTGACCAACATACCCATCCAACCCACCCATCCAACCAATTCACCCCACATGTCCGTCCAACGCACCCACCCGACCAACCTACCCGACCAACCGACATGTCCATCCCACCCATCTAATCCACCCATCCGACGCTTTGTCCAACCCTTCACAAACATGCCCATCCAACTTGCTCATCTAGACTCTAAACTACCCGACCCAACCTGCGTGTCCAACCTTCCCATCCAACTTATTTGTCCTACCTAACCGTTCAACTATGCGAAACCTAAGAAAATTGCTCCCTACGAAATCACCTTTTCCGCAAAACATTTTTTCATAAATTCACCAATGATTCGAAAGTCGATTTTTGAGATTCGCCACAAATTCTAAAGTAATTGTGCAGAGAGGGATTCTTAAAATGAACCTGGGATCTTCAAATGTATACAAATGTCAAATGTCATTTGTTCCATTGGTGAAGTTGTTTGGCTCACATAGAGCCCACTAGGGATCAATTCTTGTTGAGTGTAGTGGCCCCTAATGCCCCGACATGGAGAGTGAAATAGTTAAGGCAGAATTGTGCCTTGAGTGATTTTGATGGCATGAGTGCCCCTTAGTCATAGTTACTTAGCTAAGAGTGATCATTGATTTAGATGTACGCTTACTCAAGTTTTTAATTCACTATTATATTTCCCATGAAAGATGGGCAGCGATGCCAACATTCTATGTAAGTCAATTCCCAATATAATAGTAATTCAACATTCAATCAAATAATGTACACAATCTTGCCACCTCTTCTAGCTAGTATCAACGGATTTGTTTGTACCACATCCCCAATTGATTGGTAGAGCCTTCCAAATGGTCAACACTATTCTCTCCTTTTCATTATGTTTCTTTTTAATTTTTTTGGTTATATATTGTTTGGCCTATCAATCATTGTTGGAAATTAAATACCCAAAAATAATCAATTTAAATTCATGTTTTTAGCTTGACAGTACGGTATGACACACTGATGATAGATTGGATTGATTAATTTCAAAAATTAACTCTCCACATTTCTAATTTGTGGCTCCCTTCAATGAAGGAAAACAAAATTTGAAACTCACAAAAATAATTAGTATGGAAAACTAGATATTTATGTACAAGAAGTAATAGCGGTGTTGAGGATATTTATTTGTAAGGAATGAAAGAGATGGAATTTTAAATCATTATATAATCTCAACACACTTGAATGCTTTTGGATGAGAACAAAAATGCTCTTTTATCTATCAAACTTTCCATTGCATATCATAAATAATAGAAATGAATATACCCATAGAAAATACTTCTATGCAAATTGGACACTCTACCAGTCTATTTACAGTTTTGAATTTCTTCAATGATGAGTTGTGAGGACCCTGTGCAAATCCAAATAAATTTTATTATTGTTGAAAATAGAAAAGTGAACACCTCGTGTGAAATTGAGAAAAAAATTATGTTCAAAGATTAGAAAAGGAACACTTCGTATTTGAGAGAACAAATTTTCTATTCAAACATTAGAAAAGTAGAATATTTATAACATCATAAATTTGGAAAAGAGAGAATAAGCTCTACAATAATATGACGGATTATGTGTAATACAATGAGCATTTTGCCACTGCCTGGTATTAGTAATTCAAATGAAAAGAATAAGAATCATCTAACGAAGAATTTTGTTCACTAAATGATCATTATTTCTACTCATGGTCTGGATAATTGGTTATACTAGGGTGTAGGGAGTTAAAATTCCTATCATGTATATGGGTTATTCCTCTTTCCTAAGCCCCAATCATTAATGAGAACTTTTAGTGTATAGATTTGTTTTATACCGCGTATAAGAATTTTTAAGGATGTCTTCACATCTAGAAAGTAACTACAAATAAACCATTTATGAGGAATTACTTGAGTCGCTAAAAGTCTCACAAGTATAAAACCTTATTATAAGAGGAGAAAATTCGTCATTTTTCATTTTTTATTTTTATTTTTATTTTTATTTTTTTGTGTATTGTTTTTTAGTTTTTTTGAAAATGGGATGTTTTTCTAGATATGTTTTTATCTATTTCGTACCAAAATTTATTATTGTGATGGTGAATAATTTAGGAAAAATTTGCACCAAATCATTTCTATATGCATTAAATTTTGCATTAAATTTTAATTGAGAATATATATATATATATATATATATATATATATATATATATATATATATATATATATATAATTAAAATAAACAAAATCTAAATGAGATGGAAAAAACATTTCACTTATTTGAATTGTAACATAAAATATAACCCTTCTTAATTTTTTTATCTCTTTAATACTTAAATAGAAACATAAAATATAACACTCACAAATTTTTATCTCATCTTTTAATACTTAAATTGAAACATACATATAACAATCCATAAATTATTGTTTTTATTATTGTTAATGGAGAAATTTTGAAAATACCCAACACATAAAACTCAAACAAAAGATATGACATTAAATTCTAAAAATGAAACTCTAAAAAAATCTACACCAACTCAATCTAAAATACAATTACAAATCTAATTCAAAATACAGTGGCAAACAATCAATAAACAACCAAAACTCAATAAACAATTATGTAACCTCCTTAAACTTTTCTCATGTCTATGATACCTAAGTTAATAAGTTACTTTGAAAAGATAAATACAATCATGATATTTAAAGAGTATTTTAATCCAAGGACTCGTATAATTAAACAACATTAATTTATTACTAAACAAATTGAAAAAATATAATTAATGTAAAACTAATTTTGAACATGAATATCTATAAAACATATACATTGTATTTTAAAACCAAGTGAGTCGTCATGGAAAAGTAATGGCTTGCCGGAAAAAAATACAAAACATTCAAGTTATGACACATACGTCAAACATACAAAACACGTGATTATTTAATTCGAAAGCTTTTCTTTAAAGAAGCCCTCAAGTCGAAGCGATCAATGAACAATGGAGAGCGCAGAATCAGCCGCATTCTGTTTTTAAATTTTGTTTTCTAGATTTCTTGCATCAAGAGCCGAAACGAATTATAAAAAATAGAGATATAGATGGTATAGGAAAATTTCAATGTTGTGAGTAGAATCTTACATTTTGTTATTGCAACTCTGCATATTTATAATAGAGATCCACATTGCACTATTAGAAAATCAAATTTCCTTAGTGCAACCCTACATATTTGTAATGGAGCCCCACTTTTGACCAGCAGAGCACCACATTTCAAGAATATTTTTATTAACTAACTATTGCACTTGAAATGTGCAATGGGAAGTTGGTTGTTACATGTCGAAGTAGGAAGAATACATAATTTGTTCAATGTGTATGGTAAAACTGTAGCAAGATTGTGAAAACATGTGGTAAAACTCTAACAAGATTTTGAAAACATGCCTTTTTACTAAAAAGGTTTTCATATTAGAAAAGAAGCGAAAATAATTTGTTAGCCAAAATAATTTGTTATAGATTATGTGAAATACAATTGTAATAATTATGAGTATAGGAAATGTAGTCTTTGGAGGAGGGACATCATAAATGTTCGAAGATGGTTGGAAGTGGATAGTAGCTAGTTGACCATGGTTTTTTTTTCCTTTTGAGCGAGCTTTTGTTGAGGAGAGAACTTCATTGCAGGAGACGAAAATCAAAGCTAAGTTTCTATGTTGTTTGGAGGAAAGGAAGTTGTTAATACCTGTAACAAGTGGTTATTATAAATTTGCTTATATAAACTTCACATTAAACAAACTTCTGTAAGTTTGTTTATCAACGACAATGAAACAAACATATGTAAGTTTGTTAAGCCGCATTGTAAACAATAATAGCACCATCTAAAAACTACCTTAGACATGAAATAAGTTTTTAAATAAGGAATGAATCAAAGTGATTATGTTACATTAAACATGTTTTCTTTGTCGAGGTGAATTATGTTGTTGATATGTTTCTGTGATATCAACACGAGTGTCAATAACTATTGTGGGAATTTTATGCAGCATAAAGACCTCACCTTTGTAGAGAATGGAATTTGCAAAGAGCCATACATGGAAAATAAATTGGTGTACAATATTAGCTGGATGGAAAACCATAGAAAAAATAAGGAAAAAGATGGCCAACACCTTTCGAAGGTGGTTTTGTGTCCCGCTGAGAATAGAAAATGTTAGGTTATGTTGCAATATGTTTTTCTAAAGAGGTAAAAGTATGGATGTTAAATTTTTGCAAAGAAAATGCAATATTTTGTTAGATTAAGGTGTTAGAGAAGTGTATACCAAAATAAGAACAACCTGCTAAAAAATGTTGCAATCCTTAGAGTGTAATGTAAGTGTATACCAAAATAGGAACAACTCTTTGAAAAATGTTGCAATCCTTAGAGTGTAATGTGAAGACGGAAAATGAATTTCTCAAGTGTGATAAGTTAAAGAGTGTTGGAAATCAATCTTTTAGATTGTAAAAAACAAATTTTGAAAGCATCGTGTAACATGGAAATGTACGAGATGGGAGGAATATTTATTTTATAATTTTACGTATATACGCAGGCCAACACATTCAATTATAACTATAAAGGCTTTTTTCTTACCTTTTCCATAGCAAAACTATCAATGACATCATCATAATTTATTATTGTAGCGATGTCACATTTAATTGTTAAAATCTAGGTAGCTTGATACATGCCCAGGGGACAAAGCATGTACCGATTTGGTACGCGTTTTGAGTATGGGCTGATTTGATTCGCGAGAGTACGGGTAGGGTTCTTCGTGCGGGGACCAACTTCTGATCGGGTACATCCGTGGACGTACCAGTGCCCGCAAGAAGAACCCTGCCCATACCCATCCGTACCCGCCTGAGTTTTGGACGGTTTTTAATTTTATTTTTGTTTTTTGGTCAAAAAAGTCAAACCAACTTTTTAAACAATAAATTATTCTTTTAAACCCTAATTTGTGCCCCCAAACTCTATAACAACAACAAAAACAAGTCATTTACCTCACATTTGCATTCTTGCCTCTTATTTGCATACTTGACTCTCACCTTCAATTTTTCCACTATTTTCAATTGCTTAGGGTTGATTTCAAGTGCCATATAGTTGAAGGAGCTTGCAATAAGTGCCAAGGAGTTCAAGGAGCTTGCATTATTGGTGTTGGGTGTATTGAGGTAAGTATTTTGTGATTTTTTAAAAGTGTTTTAGTTTGTATTTAATATTTTATTATTTTTTAGTTGTTTTTTTTTTTGTTTGTTTTTTGTTATTGTTTTAAGCTTCATTTTTCTACATTTGATTTCATTTAAATTTTAATTTTAAAGTTTCAACATTTTCTCAAGACTAAATTTGTTTTCTTTTTTTTTTAAATGCATTGTGCAGTTAAAAACTTAAAATGGCTACAAGTTCTAGTTCTGTGGGTCAAGGTAGTAAAGGTGTCCTTAACAAAAGTGATCCATCCTCCCCCTTTAGAGCCATGTCAAACAACCAAAAAAATTACCGAGGTGGAGGGGCTTTATTTGGGTTTTCTTCCAATGTAATATGCAATTTAAGAGCTCCTACAGTGAGTGAAAGCCCATTTATGTGGTGCTATTGGCCAGAATTAGAACATGTGGAGGGTTGGATGGAAAGGGGTTGCCACGTGCAAAGACCCTTGCATACATCAAAGAGCAGGAGGAAGCAAATGCAGCAATTGCATTAAAATCCAATCATCCTATGGCAAGAAAAGGAAGATCACATAGCATTAGCAAGCCACATGTTTCTCCTTTTGTTGATGTTGTGGCCCCAAATCACCCATTTTTGTCTACACCTATTGCAACTAGAGGGGAAGAGGATTCACCTCTTTCTCACAAAAGAACAAAATATGTAGGCCCATTGGAAAGGGCATTCCAGAATGAAAGCAGGGACATAGCTAACCAAAGTGTTGGACACTTTATTTATGCATGTGGTGTCCCATTTAATGTTGTTAGATCACCATACTGGCAAGATATGGTGAGATGTATTAATGAAGCCCCTAAAGGGTACATTAGCCCAGGGTATGAAAAGGTGTGCACCACCTTATTGTCAAAAGAAAGAAAGAAAGTTGAAGACTCATTGTTACCCATCAAGAATCAATGGCTCGAAATAGGAGTGTCCATCGTTTCTAACGGATGGAAAGATACAGCAAATAGGCCATTGATCAATGTGGTTGCCATGTGTCCTAAAGGGGCAATGTTTCTCAGGGCTATTGATTGTGAGGGGCAAGTGAAGGATGCCCAATTCATTGCCAACATCCTCATAGAATCTATTGAGGTGGTGGGGCCTCAAAATGTTGTCCAAGTTGTAATGGACAATGCAAAAAATTGTAGAGCTGCAAGGTTGTTGGTTGAGGCACAGTATGGAAACATATTTTGGACACCTTATGCGGTTCATTCCCTCAACTTAATGTTACAAAAATTGGGCACAAAAATTTCTTGGATCAAACAAGTATATGAGGAGGCAAGTGAGATTCAAATGTTTGTCAGCAACCACCACATGTCCCAAGCCATCTTTTGTAAATTCTCGACATTGCAGCTATTGAAGGTAACCCGTAACATTCTTTTTAATTTTTTAAAATAATTATTAGTTTTTAAAATTCATTTTTATAAATTCATTAAATTAATTTTATAAGTTTGTAATTTGTAGAATTTTGAATGTTTTAAATTTACTTGTCTTAATTTTATTTCTTTTGATTTCTTATTAGGTTGTTGAGACTCGATTTACCTCGCACATGCTCGTCTTGAGATAGCTTGTGAAGGTGCGAGAGGCATTAAGTGGCATCATTATCGGTGACCTTTGGAGTATATGGAGGCAAGCAAATAGTGAGAGTGCTAGAAATGTGAAATTATTGATCCTGGATGAAGCATGGTGGGATCATGTGGATTACTTGCTTAGTTTTACTAAGCCCATCGTGAGTATGTTGAGATTTGTTGATATGGATCATCCATGCATGGGTGAGATTTATGATGGAATTGACTCAATGATTGAGTCAATTAAGACCATCATAAATGCCAAAGAGCAAGATCCTACAGAGACCTTCAAAGAAGTGCAGTCACATCTCAATGAAAGGTGGAACAAAATGACTACTCCATTGCATCTTCTTGCTTTTGCCTTGACTCCAAAATACTATAGTGCAGAGATCCTTTCTTTGCCTAGGAGGGTCCCACCATATAGGGATGTTGAAGTTAGTGAGGGGCATAAGGCAGAATTCGCTAGAATCTTCCCAGATCCAGAAGTAGAAGACATGGTTAGAGGTGAGTTTGTGAATTTCATATCCTCCAAGGATCACTCCATTATCTCTCTTTGTGACAAATACGGGATGGATGCTTATTCATTGTGGTACCTCCATCGACAAAGCATACACCTACCTCATGCCACTTATGATAAAAGTTTTATCACAAGTAAGATTTTGATTTTTTTAATTTCTTAACTCTTTCTTTAATTTTTTACTTTTATAAATTTAAAATTTTAATTTTGAGTGACTTTATGGCTTTCCTCAATAGGTTGTGAGTTATTCTTCAGCTGAGAGGAATTGGGGTACATATTCATTTATCCACTCGGTTAACCACAAGAAGTTGGGAGGAAAAAGGCATAGGATTTGGTCTTTGTGCATTCTAACATGCGCCTTCTATCACATAAGAAGGATGAGTACAAGAAAGGGACAACAAAGTGTTGGGATATAGACCGAGAGAATCCAAACTTGGATGCTCCCATTGCCCAACTTTCATTACTAGACTCGTACCTAGATAGTACTTTGTGTGAGCTGCAAAGTGGGGTTAGCGAGAGTGGCATTGCTGATAGTTTTGGTTGTACTCCTGATGCTTGTGGTTATAATGAACCATGTGATGGTAGTGATGCTCTCATTGAAGACATTGGAGACGATGCGAGCCATTAGACTATTACTAATTAGAATGTTAATGTATCTTCATTTTTATTGTTTACAATGTGACATAATACATTGTAACATTTTGATTTGAATAATGTCTCGCTTATAAGTTTGAACAATGAATTATCAATATGTTTTAGCTTTTGTCATTATTTCACCTATGTATATTTCAAATTTATTTAATCTATGCATGTGTAAGGCTAGAATTTTGCTTATCTTGTTACTTTTCAAAATATTTTTAATATTTTATATGTATATTGTACTATCGTACCCAAGTGTCGTACCTAGGCCCCCAAAAAAATTTCCGTACCAGATCCACGTACCGTGCACCGCACCATACCCACGCACTGAGGCTACCTATGTTAAAATAGAAAGGCTATTTAATCTAGTTTCACCCATTGTTGACCTTAAATTGATTTTTACTCTTGTTAGAGTGGAAAATGCTCTCTCATAACTATAATTTCCAATAGGAATGCAAAGAAACATTCGTATTACAACATCTAGATTTGGGAATGTAGTGTCTAGTCCACTTTTTCTTAAATATTTTGACATTGACAATATATTTGTCAAGTTTTCACATCTTGCTAATGCTTGGAAATGGATGCATTCAATGTCAAGGGAGGTCTCCAAGTCTATGTTATATAATTTTACTAAAGAATTAGAGCATTTCAATATTGTCTCATTATCGAGAACTTTTAAATTGTTCAAAAATCCAAACTTATCATTTAACACACTATATGCTTCATTTCTTCTTGATAACTCCTTATTACATTATTTATAATAACATAGAATACCTCCAATCTCATACGATCCCTTCTGTTTTTAGAATTTTGACATCTCTCATTTAATCAAAGTGAACTTTTCTTTTCTTTTTCTTTTATTATCAATTTCGTACTCTTCTTTTCATTGATGATCTTAGCATGTTGCTCATATGTTTTGAAATTATCTCTAATATTTTTAATATAATCTATCAATGAATTATCTTGAGTCGCATGACCATGGTTGATTCAATGTCTACCTTTTGTAGATATTTTCTAGTTGAATCCATTCTTTCAAGAATACTATGCCAAATACAATACATCACACAAGTTTCTAACTTTTAAAGTTTTTCATGAATACACTTTGTTTCATGTCATGTGGTAGTTGTTTGATTTTTGTCTTGTGCTATATTTAGGAAAACATCTTGAATTTTACTATATCCCAAGAAAAGTGCTTTAACTATATCAACTCTAGTTGACCATCTTGTTTCAGAAAGGGATTTTACAACAGGAAAATTTCCATCCAAAAAAATTAATAAAATTTCCCACCGATAACTTGAGGCACTTAGGAAAGTGTAAATAATTTGAAGTATTGAAAAAATATATAGTTTTTATACAACATTTTGCAGGTGGTTAAGTGCATGAAGTTGGGGGCCAAAAAAGTGGACAAAAACCGGAGAGAAATCAAAACGCATACGTGTTCTATTATAACGCGATCGTGTTTTAAATTCTTAGGTTTGGGATTTACCAAAGCATAACGCGTACGCGTTATGTCTTCTATAAAAGGGATGAAAGGGATGTCGAGGGGCCACAATATATAAAAAATCATAACAAGCACGTGTTATGCTTTTTACCTTTTCCAGCAAATGCCTCAAGGCTTGGGATCTAGTTTGGATCCCTAACCCCGAGGCATGGACTGCCAAAACATAGCAAACAACGTGTTTTTGCAGGAAAATTTAAAAATGCCACTTCCTCTATGATAAATCAAAATAAAACAATCAATCCATTTTAAAAATTATACCACAACGTAGAGTAGAGTTTCTTCTTTCTAAAAATATAATTTTTCAAATTTTCTGACTAATATAAGGTTTCCATATTATTTATTTTCTAACTATGCCTTTTTATAGCTATTTTTTGAAGTTTAAATATTTCTATCTTTCATCATGTATCTTTTATTTGGGTCATCGAAATTGAAAAAAATATACTAGCACAAAATAGGCATAATTCTATACATATTCAAAAAAAAATCTAATTTTTGATATTTTTTTAGGTAGTTAGGGGGCATGGTCTGACTCGTTATGTTTCAAAACATAAAATTTATGTACTAGAAAAATCATAAATAAAAAAATATTCATTAAAAAAGTCTTTAAAAAAATCTAACACAAACTAGATGCTCCTAGCTATCTTTCTACCAAAGGGTTTTCAAAAATACTCAATGGTGCTCAAAAAATGGTGGGGGCACAAAAGTCACTCTATTATGTTTTTTAACAAAACAGGAGCACCTGTTGGTATTTTAGTTGTTTGACCCACTTAAACTTAATCTGTTTTCAATAAAATTTAGTAGTTTAAAAACTAGACTCAAAATGCTATGATTCATATTTATACAACATCTTCCAATTTTGAGTGTAACTATTTCAAAAAACTCGTACAAGTTGAAGTTTTTATTTTTCAGAAAAATGTGTCCACTTAAGACCCCCTTTTGGCCCCCAACTTGGTGCACTTACCCAACTAAAGATTCAATAAGATTTAAGGAATGCCCTAAACAAGGTACAAACTCAACCATACAGTTGTGTTTTTTAATCCTATTTTGTAGACCTGTGTATTTTCTAGACATGTTACTTGCATTATCATATGCTTTCCCCCAACAATCTTTGATATTGATGTCATAGTCATCTAGTGTTGTTAGTAAAAAGCTTCTAATTCACATGATTTGTGTCAACCAAAGGAATGTATTTTAAAAATCATTCAACTAGAATTCCTTCTTGAGAAACGTACCTTACCACAAATGCTAACTAGTCGGTGTGAGATACATTAGGCATTGAATCAACAATTATCAAAAAAATATTTTGTGTTGCAGAGTTCTTCAACTATTTTGTTTATAAATTTTTGTGACGTAAGGTCAATAAATTCATTACATGTTGTCGTAGATAAATAAAATGGAATTCCACTTCTGCATTTCCATATTGTGAAATTTGATTTGCCAAAAATGGGTCAAACTCTGCAATAAGTTCTAAACACCCTAAAAACTTTCCATTTCTAGAAGATCCTAATAAATTGTCACCACCGCATGAAAGGCAATAACTCTAGTAGCAAGGAATTTCATAGTTGCAACAATACGTTTTAGAACATTCCTCCAATATTCTACTTCATTTTAGTATTGACTTGCAAGTGTAGAATCAACTCTTCCCAAAACATTACTTGAGTGATGAAATTAAGAATTGAAGTCCTCTAATCGGGGAATCCTCATGCTCTCTCAAACTAGCTAATGCATTTTTCCAATCATTAAATCCAGTTTTGGAAAATACGTTTGATTTTTTTTAAAGGCAACAAGGAATGCAATAAACAACTCCTTTTGACTCTGAGTAAAGCAACCATTCTCTTAATTTCTGTTCATTGTTTAAAAGTTTCTATTGAAAAATTATTTAGAAAGATATAAAACAATCAACATTTATATCTTGTTTTGGCGTATTTAAAATTATATATTCTATTATATCGTTGTCTATTACCTATTTTAGAGGATCATGATCTATAATAAAATGCTCATTAACAATGGGTTTAATGATAGTATTTTCATTGTTCTCCTCTTCTTGTCTGTTTTCATATTCTATTGATTCCGATTGTTTATTTTGTCACTAACCAAAGAATAATTCTCGTTTTCATTAAAAACTACATTTGAATTTAAATTTTCATTTAATGCACTTGAAAATATATTTACTTTAGGTATCTTTTTCAAAAGGTTATTTTCCTCATTTTTTTGTTTAGTTTTTTTGAAATTGAGCACCACTTAATTTTTAGTTTCATCCATTTGAACGAAACACTTATCCTATATAATGGTTTTACACTCGACTACCCGACTCATACGTATACTTGTTGATGTTATAAATTATAATCAATACTATTCTAGAAGTAAAATAAAATAAATACATATCCTCTCTCCTGTCGCGCTTTCTGCCCGCGCCTTCCGCGCAAGGCGCTGCCGTGCCCCCGGCCGCACCCTACCGCGCTGCGCTGACTGCCCTAGTTGTGCAGCCATGGTAGCTACGCGTTCGCGCAGGTCTGCGAGCTCTCTACCATGCTTGGATCGGCCTGAACACGGGATTGGAGACACGAACAACAAATTTAAATAGGATGCCCTTCTCCTTGGCGGCGGCTTTGGGAATCTCCCTTGAGTGCAAAACTGATGGCGGCGCTGTAAAATTGGCATGGAAAATACAGCACCAATCTCTTGGATTGACATGGCTTTTGATGCAAATCAAGACCCCCCTTCAAAGAAAATCCGGGATAGAGTTTCTCCGACCTGTCAAAAAGCAGAGGGTCTCTCCATTGAGACAGGTAAAGGTGGCTCGGTCTCCCCTACAAATCTCAACAATGACAATGAATCATTTAAAAATGACGGATCTTCTTTCAAGAGCATGGATAGATCCAACTCGCTTCAGAAAATCAGTCACACAGGAACCTCTGGTGGAGCTAAGTCCACTTCTTATGCTTCAGTGGTCTCCAAACAAAAGGAGAGTACCAGAAATGAGCTCTTGAAACCCTCTCAGGAGGTCCCGACGCTGAAAATTGGGGAGGATCTACTTTAAAAAATTCTTAAGGAAGAGGAAAATCTCTCTCAGCTGGGTCTCATATGTAGATTCCATAAATTTTGGCCTAAGCTTTCTCAGCTCCATGAATGGAGAGCCCAGAGATGGAGAGAAAAAATACAAGGTAAGATTGAGCTTTATCCATGTGTTAAAGCTTACTTCATTGCAGTCTTTGAAACCCCTGCTGATAGGGATTTAATCTTTAGCCAGCATTGGGTTTGGGGGGAACATGGGCTGATGTCCAAACCATGGTATCCATCCTTCGACCCATTAAAGGAGTATTTTGATACCTACCTAATTTGGGTTCGTTTACCAGGACTTAGTTACAAATTTGGAACAAATCTTGTCTCATTGCTTATAAAGCGATACTCTTTGATCATGTGTGGCAGTTGATGGTAAGACCTCCATTCAAACACATACTACGTTTGCTCGTATCCTAGTTGATATTGATACCTCCAAACCCTTACCAGCAGAAATCAATCTTCAGATTGGAGAAAGGCTCTGGGTACAGAGGATTGACTATGAGAGACTTGCCTTCAGATGTCGGCGTTGCTTCCAAACTGGTCATGTTACAAATGATTGTGAACATTCCAAACAAAAGACCAAAACTGCTTGGTGGAAGGATTCACTTCCTGAACATCTCACAATTGACTCAGATCCAGCTGAGGATTCTAGTGCCCCCTTGCATGTTGACTCACCCGTAATGGCTGATTCACAGGCCAACATAGCGAAACTACCTACAGACTATCCTCCGCAGATTGTTGATTCAGTGTTTAAGGAAGTTTCGGCCCCCCTTCCTATGGGTCACATACACATCAAGTCCATTGCAGATGCTTCATTTGCATTGGATGTAGGAAATCTTGAATGGACAGTGGTGGATCGGAAGAAGAAGGGAAATGTCAAATCTAAACCCCCCACCACTCCGGACAAGGTTTGATTAAGTCGCGTTGTTAGTGCTATTGTTGTTACATCCGGGAAAATGGCCAAGCCGCGATTCTTTGCTTGCATTTGTGTTCTTTGTTAAGTTGTTGTTGTTGCATTTGTTTTTGAAGCAATTTGCTTTGTTTTTTCTTTGGTTCTTGTTGTTTTTCTTTTGTTGGGCTTTCGGGGTTAAATTTTGCTTTTGAGCAATTTGTTGTAAAAGGGTATAGTCCCTTTCAAAAACTATTTACCAATAATTAAAAAATAAAATAAAATAAATATATCAATTACATAATAAGAATAATTAAATCAAAATGCAATATATAATTGATGCAATTGAGAACAAAATTATGTAATATCAATTGAAAGAGGCTAGAGAAATTAGGGTTTGATCACTCAACTTTATGTTCTCCCCCTAAGACTAATGTCAATCTACCGATTTGGTGTTGATTTAAAAGGAACCTTTAGGCTTTTGACTTTGGGGAAAGATCGATGCCTTTATGAGCTCCTGTTCGTTGAATTTTGAAATCTTCCTCCCATTGGTGGTCCAACTGAAGTCTAAAATTTTAATTATTCCTATCTATTTACTAATTTAGTTTACGACAATGTAATTTGTAAAGACTAAACTTGTTAATTACATATTTATGAGTTGACTAATAACTATGCAACATGCTAAATGATTAAATCAAAATGGAAAATTAGAAATGACAATCAAAGCTTCAAAGTGAACCTTACCAAGTTACTGTGATTTGGTTTTAATACCGATAAACTCTACAATACGAGACACCAAGTTACTTTCACATATGACACATTCCCTTCACGAGAATCAGAATCATCTTCTTCTTGTCTCGATTATGATATTTTAGCATTTCCAAGTAGGTAAAAATTTAAAATCCTTCACATGCTATGATAATGTTGCACAAGTGTCCATAGACGCTCCAAGATTGAAGACATGTCAATGAAACACAACACAGTAAAGTAATCCATTGCGCGGCTCAATGTTTTCACCTATCAAGATTCAAAATTTGTTCACATTTAAAACTTGAGAGAGCTCGGGCATTTATAGTTTTAGATATTTCTATACATGTAACAATGTAACTCTGCGGTTTTCGTTCACCTTTAGTATTTGTAATTTTTTATATATATGTTAATGGGTTATGGGCATTCCACATTAAACTCATGAGCAATGGCACTAGTTTGGGTTAACCATTAATATTAATTTGTTAACAAAACTTTAACCAAACTCAACTTCCAACCTATAAAATTTTTAAGAAAATATGGCGCCCTCCCCATTGGCACCCTAGAAACTACCTGGGTTTCCTAGGGTAAGAAACACCCCCGCATTTACTTTGGAGAAAGGAAATATAAAAATAAATTCATTATCTAAGCAAAAGACAAAAAAATATAATACTTTGTAGTTTATGTTTGACATTAAACACGCGGAACCCAATTATTTTTAAAACTATTTTTTTAATAAAACTAGCAATCACGCGTGAAGTGTGTGATGTTAACACCGAAGGGGCAGTGTAAGATGAGGTTTATTTTGAGGGAGAAAAACATAAAATGAGGAAAATGGGTGTAGAAGAGGGGGTTAGAGGGAGGAGAAGCAATCGGAAGAGGATAATATTGGGTGGAACTATTTTGTGGAAGCCATCTTTCTTACAACAATGCATATATATGACATGTGTAATAATTTGTCAATTTTTTGAAATTTAAAGGGTATATGGCGGGAAAGGCATGTTAGCAATATAGTATGGAGATATCTTAGAAAGAAAGGTGTTGGCAATGAAAACTTGCATATTTTGGTTTAATCTTGAAGTCAACATATGTTAAAAACTGTAATTTTTCATTAAGGGTTCATTATGTTGTCAATTTCATGCTCATTTATGATTATGGTTTATTTGTAGCTTTTAAGAATGAAAATAAGGTTCCCATTATAAACATTCATAATGAGTCATGGAATAGGTATGGGACATGATGAAAGAAGTATTGAGTATCATGAGTCAACAAAATAGAAAACAATATCGACCTTATGAATAACTGAGCAAAGTGTTAATTTTAATCGATATAAAGGAGTTACTTAGTCAATTTCATTAACTCATCAATAAGTTGTATGACAACATAAACCATCCGTATACAACTAAATGCAATGGAATATTTTGAAAGAAAAAATGGAAAAGGGGGCTTTGCTATTATTTTATTTTATCTTTTAAAGTGTTAACTTTTTTATTGGGCAACATTTAATATGTTAGATAAGCTGAAAAACATGAATGGAAAGTTGGAAATAAAAATATGGGAATTAAATTCTTGTGTGTCCACACCTATTCCATAACTCAGATTGTTCCCACCCAAATAATATTTGTTTTATGTGTTCCATTGTATCATCTTAATTTTGGTTGCATTATTTAGGTGAATGCAATTTTTGCTTAAAGGGGCAAAAATATAAAAGAGGGAAAATCTAATATGTGTGAAGGGTAAAAGCATTGCATTCTGGGTTTCTTCTTTCATCAATTTAAAGTGCATTTGCATTTAGATATTATTTTTAGATAATAAGATAGTGATTAGGGTTTCCCCTCATCAACATTCCTATTGATGTATGGAACAAGTGTGGGGCATGATGAAATAAGTATTGAGTCACACGAGCCGACTATATCAAAAATAGTAGCATGCTTAAGAATAACAATATATTGTGTCTATGTTAAGCTAGATGGAGGGCTCAATCAGTCAGTGTAATAAACTTTAAATAAAAAATTTAGCAAAACCTGGGCGCTATACAACATAGAAAAAGTTCTTCCTCATATAATGACGTTGATGATATTTTTGTCACCACAACAAAAATCGAGCCTAAACGCACACATCAGCAGTGAGTGTCGATTTTAGTATGGCCTACGATGATGTATTTGGGGGGCCTACATAGTCCATAAACAATCGTGTAGTGTCCACTTCCCTTTGACACTTTTTATTATTGATTTCCAATACTATCAACTATACTTATGGATATTATTGTAGCTTTTGACTTAGCTTGATGTTATATGTTAGAGATCTTTGGAATGCTATTGATTTTGATTATTAGTATGATGTATGTGGATTATTAGAGACAAATTATATTGATGATGATATGTTGTTGACATGGTTATATATATTTCGACTCGCGATACTTTCATCATTTTGAGTAGACCTTAACAATTGAACTAATCTTGTGATCATATGGATATTGATGAAATGTAGAATCAAGATGTTGTTAGAAATTGTAAATGATATCGTTACTTGCCTAGATGATGTTTTGATTCATATATAGATGATTGTGGATTTATATTGTATATTTTATTTTGGATGTTTTGATGTGGCCACAAGGCCGAAGGAGGTGTTATGTGTTTTGCAGGTAAACATGTCACAACAAACAACGGGGATTGGAGACCAACCACATTGGGATGCTAGATGAATTCAACAAGGGTCACCATGGCAACATGTATTTTGTTGTGTGTGTGTGTTTGAATTTTTGTTAGGGGGTCCCCATGGGGGGATCACCTCCAATTGTGACCAAGGGGTTATGTGTTATTCTTTCATTTAGTTTCCTTTATTTAAATTTTGTATGTGATTTTAAAGTGATGTATTCTCATTTATTAATTACTTGTTTTGTGTCTAAATTAGTAAATTAATTATTTTACTAAACTAAATTATGAATGGGTCAAAAGAATTCATTTATTATATTAGATGGCTCTTGGATTATGTGTTGTAAGTTGAGTGCTTGTGATCTTGAGTGTTGTACACTCTACCCCTTCTTGGAAATTCTGATTTGGCCTTAAGGGCCAATTTTGGAGGCTTGTGGGACAAGTCAAACTTGTCCCACACCTCTTAAATTACTATACCAACCCTACCTATGGGTTGGGGGTCAAAAATAGACCCCATTATGTATTTTTGGAAGACAAAAAGGTAAAATTTATTGCATTTTTCTTTCATGTAATTAAATTTTGTCCTTAGGGGTGTGGGCTTGGATTGTGTGTGTAAGTAAATTGTCATTCATCTCGCCCATCAATTTATTGTGCATTGGGGTTGAGTTTTGACTTATGAGGTGGAGTTGAGGATGAGTGGTATAGCATCCTACATGGAGCCACCACCGTAGTGCCCACTTCCCTTCGACACCATTTTTGTTTTGTTGTTTTCGAGACCGATTACTTCACTTATGGATTTATTATGGCTTCTTGATTTAGCATGCTAGTAGATATCATGACCTTTGGATCGTTATTGATTTGATCTTTATATGATGCATATGGTCTCTTGGTGGACATTTGATGATGATATTTGTATACTTTTGACATGGTTATTTATCTTTAATTATGACATGTGATATGTTTAATAATATTGAGTAGAACTTGATAATTGGACTAATGTGATGTTCGTTTTGACATAAATGAAATGTGGAATAGAAATGTGCTAGAAAGTGTAAGTGATATCGTACTTGCATAGATGATAGTAAATCATGTGTCGTTTATTTTAGATTATATTGTATATTTGGCATGAATGTTTTAATGCGGCCAACAGGCCGAAGGAGGTATTCTCTGTTTTGCAGGTATATTATATTCACAACAATATTGGGGAGTGGAGACCAACCACATCGGAATTCGAGAAGAATCCAGCTAAGGTCACCATGGCAACAAGTAATTGTGTGTGTGTTAGAATTATTTGGTTAGGGAAAAATTGTGACCTAGGGGTCATGTGTTGTTTTGTTTTAATTTTCCCTTTTTATTATGTTAGTATGTGTTTTCTTTTAGTAGTGAATTTTTACTTGGTTTATTATTTAGATTTTTGGATTGGTGGTTACCCCTTTATTAGCCATGGGTTGTAGTGTCTTAATTAAGTTAATTTGAATTTGTCCTAAACTAATTAAAAGATATGACCAAAAGAGAGTTCATTTATTAGGCTTGATTTACTTTGGATTTTGTGTGGATTGATGTGTGTTTGAGTTTTGAGTGTAGCACACTCTACCCCACATGGGAAACTCGAATTTGGCCTTAGAGGCCAAATTTCAAAGCTTGTGGGACAAGTCAAACTTGTCCCACACCTCTTAAAACCCCATGCCAACCCTACCTATGGGTTGGAAGGCCAAATTTAGGGTCTTTTAGGTGTTTTGGGGGGATAAAAAGGGTAAAATATTAATTGCACTTTCTTTCAAAATTTAATTTTGTCCTTTGGGGAAGTGGGCTTAGGTGGAGTGTGTAAGGTGATTGCCTCTCTTTCAACCACTTATTAATGGTGCATTGGAATATGAGGTTGACCAAATGATGTGGAGTGGAGGGAAAAGGAGGTGGCGTCCTACTTGGAGCCACATCATCCCTCCCTCCCTTTTCTCTATTTATTTGATCCTCTTGTTTGTTTTGGGGGTTAGAGGTTTCATTTTTAGTCTCTTGTATTTTGGAGAGGAGAGGATTTTGAAGGAGTTTGTGGATTTTTGGAGCTTGTTGATACTTGTGGGAATTTTTTTGGAGCTTTTGGATGCTTGCTTGATCTTTGGAGGGATTGAGACTTCATACTTGGAGCAAGCTCTACCATGGAAAGGTAGGAGCTTCACCTTGTTTGTATTATGTTTCTTTTTTGTTATATGAATGTATATTTATGTTGTGTTGAATGTTGTTGTTTGAAATGCTTGTTGGGAATGGGTAGAATGCCTAAGTTGGGAGTGGGAGGAGACTATGGGGAGTTTATTTGAGGGAGGCATAAGAGATCATTTTCTTGAGGAGGGAGTTTGGGTTGGGTGCCCACCTAGTATGAGAAATGCTTGCATTTTCTTCTTGTTCTTACTTTGGGGGAGCCATAAGAGTTGAGGGAGGCATAAGAGTGGATGGAGGGATAAGGGGTACTTGAGGGAGGCATAAGAGTTGTTAGGGGTATTGTGTTTTGCATTGGAGGCTTTTAGGTGGCACCCATTCCCATTGGGAGGCATAAGTGGCCTCCCCATAGGTCTTACTCTTATGGCTTTCTTGATAAGCCTTGTGACTTTGTTGTTTTGATGGTTTCCCTCTTGTTGAGTTGTTGATTCTTTTGTTTTGAAGGATTATGGAATGATTGTGAAATTTTATGTTAAGTTATGTGGAAGCTAGTAGTTGCCATGAGTTGGATTTTCTCCCATTGTAATGTGGTTGGGGCTCAGGGGCCAATGGAGAGGATGGCTTCTCTTCTCCATTGGGTATCTTGGTTGGGAGGAGAGCGTTGCCTCTCCCCTTATCTTTTTGTGAATCAAGCAAACTATTGGAGGAGCTACCTTGTTGATGTTTGTAGCATTGGAGCCTTGTTGATCACAATGTGAAACCACCTTGTATTTTTACCCACCTTGAGTGGAGGAAAAGTGTAATATTGCTTGTATTTTAGCTTCCATTATTGTAAAATGTTCCCACATTAAGTGGAAAATGTTGTAACAAGATTTTGAAGGAAAGTTGTATTGATCTTCATTAGTAAGGTTGTAATGTGGATGGAATTGAAAGTTGAAGGAAAGACAATTTATTTATTCTCCTTTAACTTGGCTTGGAACCTCATATGAGTGTGTTGATCTTGTTGAAATGTTAGTAGTTCTTACTCTAAAACTTAATGGAAATATTGTTGAAACCCTCTTGTGGAATGTTGGGAAATTTTAAAAAAAAATATTAAATTTCATTTTGTTACTTAAAAGAGATGTATTGAAAAGTGAATATTAGTGCATTATCTCTTCTTGTATTGTTGATGGAAAGACTTAAGTTTTAAATAGTTTTCAATATGCCAATGAAGTAATTTAAGTCCTAGCTCTATTATGTTTTTCCTCATTTAAGAATTTATTGTAAATCTATTTGTAACGACGTTTTTGCAACGTTTCCGTTTCCAAAATGTTTCAGACCCGTTTCCATTTCCTGGCAACATAGCTCAAAGAGTATGATCCAATGCAGATGGAATAAGAACATTCAGTCTCAACATAGATTGAATTTTTTAAAAAAAAAACTATGGCAGGGGAGGAAGAAAGCTCATACTTAAGAAACATTATTAAATGAACAAGCAACAATTCAACTTGATGTCAGTCATAGTGTTTGCTGCGTAACTCATGGTTAACAAATTGTAGATTCCAAGTGGCCTCTAAATAGCTAGAGTTTAAACTTGAGAGTTAAAATACAATTAAAAACACAGGATACTTGTGGCTTAGACAATATCCTGCAAGATAGTTTCAGCGCAGCACCAACATGAAGCCATTGTTTTAAAGGATTCACCTAGAGACCCAAGTGGCCTTACAGAGCAAACTTTCAGAAGTGGCATAAAGGCTTTGATGTCAATGGACAGACTGTCTTATAGTTTAAATTATTAACATTGAGAAATAACCAACCCCACACCCCAAAAAGATGCGAAAATACCTTGCAAACCAAATCTATATTGGAGAAAGATAAAAATATAAGACAAAAACACTTCAACTATATATTTAAAAAAATGCAAAACAGGTGCATTACTGCATTGAATTGACAGAAATAACAAATCTCAACTAATGCGTCCATCAGATCAAAATGACAAAAAAAAAAAAAAAAAAAAAAACAAACTATGCTTCTGAATATTCTGATATGAGACAGATCCACCTCTATGAGATTCTCTTCCACGGGCTGCACCGTAAAATAAGTAAGATCTCAATAGAAAATCGTTGTAATAAATTTCTTCTGGTCTCCTCGTAACACTCTCACTGTCCCTTAATCGACCTTGATAAAAATATCTTGGAGGCGAATCCCGAATTTGAGGATGCATTCGATACTGAACCGCTAACAACATGGTTGGGCAGCCTGTTTGTTGGAAGCGCCACAAGACTTCTCTTATCTGCGTCCTAGTCTGCTGCCTAGCCGATTGCTATGGCAGAGCGTGGCTGTGGATCCCCGCCAAGAACATACCTCACAGCACCCAATGAAAGTGGAGGTAACACACTGTTCCCAGCTGTAGCTTCATCTTTAACCCACATCTTAACCCACGCGGCCAGGGCAAGGTAAATTAGCAGGCCGACCACAGTGGACATAAGATTTGCAAATCCAAAAGACAATAAATGGAGTTATGCGGCCAGCAAAGAGGAGACTCCAGCACACAAAAAGGAGAAGGGGTTAAATGAAATGGCAGGTGGCCATTAAAGCCACCCACCCCCAACCAAAATTTCAAATTTATGTTTAAACATATAGATTTACATAATGTAATTTTTGATAAAATATATATTTCATTTTTAATTTTGAAATTCAAATTCAATCCTTTTATACTAAATTAAAAATTAATAGATAAAGATGAGTACCTAATCACCCCCCTTAATGTTCATTTGTAGAATTACGATCATGACACGAGAATAATTATTCACCGACACCTGCTCTTAATGTTTATTTAGAGGCAAGATTAAATGACTCATTGGATAATAACTGGCTCATGACGTCAAGCTTTGACGACAATGCTAGTGCCAAGAAGAACATTAGGGAGGCTCTATGTGACCTAACTAGACTCTTTTTCCAGCATCCAGTCCTTAGACACAATAACAAAGTGACCCGATTTAAATATATAGCAATTATAAACTGGTTCTCTTAAATCTTGATCTCCCCTTATAAAACAAAAAAAAATTCGCATTTTCGGGTTGTATGTTTGTGGAAGCAAGTTCTTGGATCATCGTCATTTTCGCGGCATCACAACCACACCCTCCTCTCTCCCTTTTCTATTTATAAAAGTTCTTTTGCTTGTTTGGGGGTTACTTGATTTCTTTGTGTTTTTGTATTTTTGGGGAATTAGAAGATTTTGGAGTGCTTATGGATTTCTTGGAGCTTGTTGGTGATTGTTTGAGCTTGAATAATCTTGGTGTGTGACTCTTGGATAAGTCTCTACCATGGAAAGGTAGGATCTAAACTCTTGTTAAATGCTTTCTTTTATATTGTATACATATATGTGTATTTTTAGTGTTTTAGTATGCTTGTTGGGTGCTTGGGTAGATTGCATAAGTGTGGTGTAGGAGGGAACTATGGAGATCTTACATGTGGGGAGGAATAAGAGTTTATTTCATGTTTTTAAGGAGTTGGGTTGGGTGCCCCACCTTGGACAAGAAAATGCTTGCATTTCTTACTTGGTTATTTTGTTGAGGGAGCCATAAGAGATTGTAGGGAGGCATAAGAGAATGTGGGAGGCATAAGAGGTTCTTGAGGGAGGCATAAGAGTGTGTAGGGTTTTGAGATGTTTATTGGAGGGTTTTAAGGTGGGCACCCATTTCCCATTGGGAGGCATAAGTGACCTCCCCATAGATCTTGCTCCTTTGGCTTTTGCATTTTGAAGCCTTGTATATTTTGTTAGTTCTTCTTGTGATTGTAGTTTGAGTTGTTTGTGTTTTGGTATGGTTGTAAAATATTTGTATTGTGATGTGGAAGCTTTTTTTTTTTCCATGAGTTGGATCCATTTTCCATTGCAATGTGGTTGGGGCTCGGGGGCCAATGAGGAGGATGACTTCTTCTCCTCATTGGAATTCTTGGTTGGGTGGAGAGTGTTGCCTCTCCCCCTTTTTTTTGTGATCAAATGAAGCATGGTGGATCTATCTTGTTGGTGATGTGAAACTTGGAGTATTTTTGGTGTCCTCAAGAAATCCTTACTAGTGATAAAACCTTCTTGTTATTCCCACTCAAGGTGGAAGATTGTAATATTGTATTTTGTTTAAAGGAAATGTTGTATTGTAAGTTGTAATATTATTTGAAGAAGTTCATTGAAGAGTTGTAAAATTTCCCTTCTCTTTAGATTGTAGTATGGAAAGAAAAGAATCAAAATGGAAATCTTGTGTAAAAGTTTAGTTGAAAGTTGTATTGAGAGAAAGAAATAATTTTGTTTGTAAAGATAGTTTTGTTGAAATAGAAAAGAAGTTTAAAAGAGAAATATCTTATTTCATTGTAGTTGATTTATTTCCCACAAAAGTGTGTTGCCTTTGTTCTAAATAAATTATTGGAAATATTGTTGAAACTCTCTTGTGGAATGTTGGAAAATTGCATGAAGAAATATTATATTTCATTGTGTTACTTGAAAAACATGTAAAGGAAGAAGTTAGACTATCTTGTTCATTTCCTTGCATTGTTGAAAGAAAGTTTGTTAAATAAAATGAAAATGATTCTTGTAGATGTTGTTATTAAAAATAGGAAATTTTTTAAATTGAGTAAATTGTTACTATAGAATGAATAGATGAATTTAAATATGGAAAATGGAAATTTTAGACATATAAAATCAAGTTCATAATGACCCTTAGAACACCCTAGCAACTTTTGTTTTTAGAAAAATCTCGAAATGAAGGTTCTGTTTTAAGAAACATGACCGCCGCCACTGCAAAGCTGCAGATCTCATAACCACCACTCAGGAAAGGTAGTGGTCTCAAAAACACTACCCAAGTAAGGCGTTGGTTCATGAATCGTCACCGAGGTGGGGCGGAGGTCCTAGGACTGTTGTCTTGCTCGGGTGGCGGTTCTGTCACTTACGGCGGAAATTCACGGATATGCGCTGTGCAATTTTTAACTTGTAATAACTAAATTTTATGCTTGTAAAATTTAGAGGAAACCTCCAACAAACAAATAATGGCTAAATCTCATGGTTTTAAGCAATAAAATCTTCAAATGGTGGATTCAAAGTACTCAAACTTGTATATATAAATGGGAGTAGGGTTTGCCCCAAATGGAGAACTCCAAATACAAATAGTTTTGAAATAAAACCAAATTGAAAAAAGGAAATCCCTTCAATCCTTGAATGAAATAAATTACAATGATAAATCTACAATCTAAACTAATCTAAGCTTGATTTCTTTGTAGACTCCTCCATAGTTCTTCCTCCCTTGCTCCCATGGCTTCCATTTCTCCAACCTACAAAATAGACAAAAGAAAATAGACCAAATGAGGAGATTAGGGTAGGAAAAGGATTTAATAAGAATGCATAAGGATATTTAGGTTTAGTTTGGAACCCTAGGATCTAGTGGCCACAATTAAATTGATCCAAGGGTTGAGGATCAACCCTACATTTGTTTGGTAGGAGTATATTTTATAGATGTTTTAAATAAAAATTAAAGGTATGTGTAGATGGGTGAATGGGGCCATTTAAACACCTTGGTGTGCAAAGTCACTAATATAGTTCCTAGTATGTTTTAGAAAAATAATGAAATAGACATTTAAGTTATTTAAATAATGGAATTATAGTAACTAAGTATAAGGTAAAGTATTAAGGTAGGAATGTTAGTTGTGGAGGAGTAAAAACATTAAACCAAGTAAATTAAATTATGGCACCTTCCTAGTTGAATGTTAATTAATTGACCTTAGAGATAAATTAAGAATATTTAATCATTTAAACTAGACCTAGTCCATCAATTGCAAAGTTGAGATTATTGGTAAAAACAAAATTAGTCGCAATCTTTTGGGTTAAGTGTTTAGGGTTTTAGCGTGTTCTTAGAACGTCGTTTTTTGCGGGCATTACAAACCATACAACCATGGGCTACAATTACATTTTACGAGTTGTCCTTCTTCGGTGAAACCCCGAATCTTCTATTCTACGCTCGGCACTATGAATAGGATGATATCTTTGGCAGCATATAGGGAGTGAAGAGCTCGAATACGGTGGAATATGATGATGTTTTCATAAACGTTATAGGAAGTAAAAAAATCATCATATTCCACTAACTTTTATCTATGTGACCACCATCTAACCACTAGTTGTTGAAATGTTCTTCCCTTATCTATTTATGCATATGTTATTGAATTTTCTTTGTCAACTCATAAAGACAAGAAAGTAGTGATTGAACAGAGACAAATAGTGAGAATTTCTTCTATGGGATATTTTTCAACCAAAGACAAAAAGCAAATAGATTTGAAGGTTGGAATAATAGAAGTGTTTTAAATTTGCTATGGCCAAGTTATCAACCTCGTTAACATAATCTTATGATAAATAAGAAGCTCATTACTCTATATAAACGATTATCATTCCTATGCTTAATAAGTATCTCAGTAAACAAACATGGAGTCAATCTCCTCCTCTTCTTCCACTAAGTTGTCTAGCACTTTTCATGAAGGGTCGAGGGGCTCTAACACGTCACAGACACGGACGAGTGAGATCATAGCAAAGAGGGCATCAAATATAGACAATCGTCGACCATCGATCACTTTATGAATAAATCATAAAAGGATAATACAATCCTAAAACCAAGAAAAGTGGGCAGAAGATGTCATCGTTGGAGATTTGCAGGGTTTTGCAGGGTTTTTTTATATGCTTCATTCACTTTGCTTCAGAGAAAGGAGTTCTATAGAATATGGATGGATGGGAGGTCCATAACGTGTTGAATAAGGTTAGAAAAATGTAGGATGATGATCATCAAAATAAAATTAGAGGCGCATGTAATATGCACATGAAAATTTGAAAATAGACTATCACACAATAACGGTTTTCCACGTAGATAGTGACAGAAATATACAGGAGGATTTATGTGTTGTGTTTTTATTTTTTTGTTTTGTTGAATGTGAAAACACATAAAAAAACATGTTTCCAATACCTTGACCGATAGTAGGACTACTTTAGATGTAGAGAATGAAATTCCAAGCTACGTCTTAAAATCCAACAAAAATCTTGTCAATGTGTAGTCGATTCGAAACATGAATTATTCAGATCAACCTCTCATTCTTCATTATTTGTAACATTGTAGAAGAGTCATTGATAACTTTATTTAGAAACCATCTAGGCTCTTTGTGGATCCGAGATTTATTTTAGCTGGAAACTTTACCCCTAGCAGGAAACCACGCCGGTAGAGTGTCTGATAGTTAGATGAACTCTCCTCGCATGTCTCAACGACATCTACAATTGCAATGGACCCGACCCCAATAGGAAGAGTGTATTTTGCTGGCATGTTGACCATTTTTTCAATGGTTGGCACTTAACAAGACCATAATTTCTATTTTTTTCTTGTGTTTGGTGTTAACGGGTGGTCAGTCAACGCCAACGCACTGGCAGGTTAGGGTCACCGACCCCAGCCACCTTCCGTGAGGATCCTACCATCTTTTTGATGGGAACAGAATGTTGTACTCCCTCCGGATTAACAACAGTCGAGCTACATTTGCAGCTGCTTCGTCCGCACTTATAAATACGTGAAGGAACACATTGCGGGGACTTCGATGATGCTCAATGTATTCTCTAGCTTCAAGGGCATTGTGGGCATGGGAAGGGGCACTTTTCATGATCATAATCACTCTGGGCCTCTTTAATC
This sequence comes from Taxus wallichiana var. yunnanensis, assembly GCA_018340775.1. Lineage (NCBI taxonomy): Eukaryota > Viridiplantae > Streptophyta > Pinopsida > Cupressales > Taxaceae > Taxus > Taxus wallichiana. The sequence goes on from CM031242.1 coordinate 341,190,972, forward strand.
CTCTCAACAGCTTTGGAAATGCCAATACCAGTCTCTTGTACTTCAACAAAAAGTTTATGGCTTTGGGCGAGTCCAATTTTCCATATATGGTGAGGGGTCACACACGATGACGATGTCGATACCACTAGGCATTAAAACTTTGACAGGAAATTTTTCATGGGGATGATGCCCCATCTAAAAACTGATCCTGAGACAGTATAATCGTTTGCCTTCCGCTATGAGCCGATGTTGACATTTCTGAACTACTTTCGGGTGGCGCTAAGCGGGGAAAAGGTGCCCGATGTGAGGATCCAGTCACTGTGGCAACTTTCATTTATTCATGACTTTGACTTAGCGAAGAAATAATCCATTTTCTTGGACACCTAGATTGTGGTGAAGCTACTATACATGGTTGAAAACATCATTGTATTCTACCATTTTCGATTTGCCTCTAGCGCTAGAGGTTATTCGTTCAAGGATTTATGCCAAAAAAATATTGTACATTGATGTCACTCAAACACACGACATGTAAAAAGGTAGAGTAAGTAAACGTGGACGGTGGGGATTTAATTGAAGTCGTTGATATGATCTATCAAAAGGATGACAAATTTTTCCCTAAATTGTTAGGGGTTTCAGACACCCTAAGGCCCTCGGATTTCTACCTTACTAAATTCCTTCAACGTAATAATATTTTAGATTTGTAAACAGGTAATTTATTAAATATCACAAGGCTAGGTTTGTTTGCTACACATATACATACATATGTGTTTTTTCAAATGAATATGTAAATCCTCGCACACATCGATATCTCCTTTCGATTTGAAATTTCAATCAATCATACGTGCCTTCGCTATCCAATCATGAAATTCTTTTCTTTTTCTTCTTGGAAAATCCATTGAAAACATAGACCCCTATTATCTCTAGAAACGAATCCATTACTAATGCAAATAGAAGAATGGACAACTAAAATTCAAATCCCTAGAAAATGCACCTCCTTAGATTCTATTTTAGCATTTCTACAAATATTTTTCGGACAACAATTGAAAACATGAATAATGCTCGTTTGTTCACAACCCTACTTTTGTTTGTTGTGGCATGGGGTTGGAGCACACAAAAATCCTCTTCAACTAACGACCATTCATCACCAAGTGTTGTTTCTAAATTTTGTTGTCTAGAGACGGAAATGATGAACATTAATGTTTATTTTCAAAATAGATTCTTCAACTATTCCTACTTAAAATAAGATCATTCTATTGTTAATGTCTTATAAAATGGTGATGCGAATTAGAGTGTTGGGGGTTATATCTATTCTTGGTTTCTAATATCTTAATGGCCTTTGCTATGCTGCCCACCCCAGCAAAAATTTTCCTTGTTATTCTTTGCATAAGTTAGAAGTGTGGCCCCCTCGTGATGTGATTTGACAATGTAGTTTCTAACACAATATTGGAAAGGAATGTTCAAAATGAAAACAATTCTTGCAGTTGTATAAGTGTATAGAGTTGTTTTGTTAGTTAGGAAAGCAGTTTTGTTTCTCAAAAATTTGGGAGATAATTAAAAGCATGGAGCAAAGATAGGAAAGAAAGTTTTGTGGGCTTGTAAGAGAAAATAACTACATGTTGGAGGTAATGATTTTTTCAAAGGGCTTTTTATCTAGACCATGTTTGGATTCTCGTATGTGGTTATTCATGACATTCAAAATTTTCTTGAGAATGGAAATCAAATTCGGCTCTTCTTCCTCCGAATCATGGGGTTCATTTTTTCTTATGACAAGTTCTTCGACGTATAGCACCAATGGTTGTTCCAAGTCATCTATGAATCGACCACAACCATGTGGAATGTATCGAACAACCCAAGGCCATTTTCGGGAAAATCACATTGCACATATTCGATCCACAAATTCCAATGATGTTAATCCAACAGATGTTCCTTCTTGGTATTGGAGATATGGTTTATGCTAGATGTCAACGTTCATGTTCTTGTTCTTCCTCTTCTAGCATCATTTGTGCACACGAGCTTTAAGCATCTACAAGATTAGTAGTAGAAATGGAAGACACATTTTGGCAAGAGAATACGTAGTTTGGATGTAGATAATGGATAAAAAAATTATATGAACTAAAATTAATAACTATGTGATTTATGTGAATGTTTTTAGTAACATTTGTAGTAATAGCAAGCTATAAAAAGTATAAAGGGAAGTGAAAAGAACTGTGAAAGTGTTGTATTTTATTACACCGGAGGTGTCCACCTTTGAGGATGCCCTTGCTGGAAAATGTCAAAATCCAGTAGCCATTTTCAAAGAGCCACTTTCCTAAAGTGACACAATACTAGTGATATTGTTTCACATAAACATTTATGGTGAATAGTCATTTTGGTAAAGGGAGCTTGGATGAGTCAAGTTGCTATGACGAGGATTCATCTACAGAGGAGTTCTTACTCCTTTCCTCACCAACATTTTGCTCAAATTTTGTCCAAACTCATCCACCGATGTTCACGCCACTACCACTGCCTTCGGAAAGCAACAGCATGTCAACGCCAATGATATGGATTTCGCCCTTGACAATTCCTTTATGGATTGCAGTCTGAATTTCAACTTCCCAGCCTTCCGGAGCATGCCGAGGGATACGAAGCCTCGAAGAAGTATTAAACCTAAGCATGAATGATTACTGTATCGGAGGAATGATAGGGGAATCAAGCGGCGGCGCTTTCCTGGGGTTGGATACAGAGTCAAACTATCTTTTCAGGGATGAATTTGGCGGCTTTTCTTTTGTGGAGGAGTTGGTCCCAACAGGTGTCACTATCAACAATGAAGAGTTGGCATACTTTACGGCTGTTGGGCAGGCACAGTATGGACCGGTTGAAAATGCCTTGGAACTTTCAAAGCAAATGCATTTGGCAGGTGTTAAGCGGCCTCCACAAACATTGTCCAGATTTTTCCTTCCCCGACCTGTGCCACGATGGGAGCTCCAGGCATGGAGCATGATTTTTGCAGGATATACTCAAAATGGATATGTTGAACAGGCGTTGGAGACTTTTAAGCAAATGCAATCAAATCAGGAAATGGACATCCATCAAGTAGAATGGAGAGAGGATTTTTTTAATTTGATGTTGTAGTTAATGTGCGTTGGGAGATATGCAAGTGAAATGAGGACACATTCACAGGGCGGCGTGAACTATTTGACAAAATGCGTACAAAAACGTGGCCTCTTGGATTATACCCTGCTTCATTTTTGTTTTGTTAGCAGGCCACCGTGCATGTTTAATGGAGGAGGTTTGTAAATGCTTCAAATGGCATGAGTTCTCTTAAAACCAGGCCATTAAATTAACATTAATTTACTTAATTAAATATTTTCTTCTCTTTAGATAATGTTCAATCCTAGAAAGGTTAACCTTATGTTAATTTATTAAATTTATTATCTTATTAACTTAGAGTCATTTTCCATTGACTTCTTAAGGCTTGCTAAGAACTAACAAAGGTTAGCATTCTAAGGAAATTAGATGGCCCCATTCCCCATTACACATACCCTTAAGGATTTTAAATTAAACATTTAAAATACATTTCTACCTAACAAAAGTAGGGTGAATCCTCCACCCTTAGATCAAATCAATCTTGGCCACTAGATCCTAGGGTTCCAAACTTAGCCCTAAATTTCCTTATGAATTTTATTAAAACCTTTCCTTTATTCTATTCTCCTCATTTGGTCTATTTTTTTTGTTAAAATTTAGGTTGGAGAGGAGGAAGCCATGGGAGCAAAGAGAGGAAGAACATGGAGGATTCTACAAGGAGATCTAGTTTAGATTAGTTTAGATTTTTAGTTTTATTAATGTAATCTATTTCATTCAAGGATTGGGAGGGATTTTCTCTACCAATCTGGTTTTTTTTCAAACTATTTGTATTTGGGTTTTCAAATTTGGGGCAAACCCTACCCCCATTGTTATAAATGAAAAAAGGAATGTTTTAATCCACCATTTGTATGTTTTTTTATTTTCAATCCAGGGATTTACTCATTGTTTTTCTTTGGTAGTTTATAGTTAAATTTTACAACTTATAAATTAGTAAAAACTAGTTAAAATTTTCATGCAAAAAGTGTGGATCCGAGGAGTTTGTCGTAAGTGACAGAACCGCCACCCAGAGAAGACCGTGGTCCTGGGACCGCCCCTCCTGGGTGACAAACCACAGACCACCACCCTACTGAGCAGTGGTTTTGAGACCGCCACCTTAGCCTAAGTGGTGGTTATGGGACCCCGCTCATGCACATAGGTGGCGGTGGTCTGTTTTCTAAAAATAGAACCTTAAATCTGAGAATTTTCACAAAAAAACTAAAATTTTACTAAAAGGTACTAAAATACATTTCGAGCTTATTTTATGCTCCTAAAAGTTTCAGTTTTGTGATTTCATTCCATTTGTTCATTTCTTAGTTAAAATTACTCATTTTAAACATTTTGAAATCTAATAGTAATAATAATAACTACAAGATCTATTCCATTTTGTTCAACTAATTTTCTTTGAATTCCAAGAGTAAAATTAAATGATTTATATCTAATTTCACATTGTTATTTTTTTCTAATACAAAATCAACATTCCAAATAACAATAAACTTCAAATTTTTCTCTCTTCCATTTTCACTACAACTCAAATATCTAAAACAACTACAACAACTTTCTTTTACATTCAAATTTACTATGCATACATTTTCAACTTCTTACAACTTCTATATTTACTTATTTCTCGTTTACAACAAAACAACTTCACAATGAAAGTAAACTTTTTTTTTCCATTGAAAATAACTCATATCTTTTAACACAAAGAACTACTACTTTTCTCACAATACAACCAAGATTTCAAATAAAAGAGAATTATTTCTTTTTTTTTTTTTGCAAAACTAACTCTACAATACAATCTTTTCTTTTTCTTTCTTTTCTTATTTGTTTTTTTCCACATACAATACAATCTCAATAAAACTATTTGAATACAAATTTCCTTTACAAGATCAATATAATGTCCTCCACTTGAAGTGGGAAAATCATACAATAATACAAGCTAAAATAGAATACAATATTACAAGTTTCCTCCACTCTAAGTGGGAATAACACAAAGGAATTTTATTTCAAAAGGTCTCCAACAAGACTCCAAGCTTCACAACTCCAACAAGATAGCTCCTCCAAGATTTGTTTGATTCACAACAAAATGGGGGAGAGGCAACGCTCTCCACCCAACCAAGATATCCAATGAAGAGGAGAATCCATCCTCTCCATTGGCCCCCGAGCCCCAACCACATTACAATGGGAGATAATTCCAACACATGGAAACAACAAGCTTCCACACACAAAAATATTTCACAACCATTCCAACCACATTTCAATCATCAACAACACAAGAATGAAAAAAAAAAAAAAAAACAAGTAAACAAGGCTTAAAATGAAAGCCAAAGGAGAAAGACCTATGGGGAGGCCACTTATGCCTCCCAATGGGAATGGATGCCCACCTTAAAGCCTCCAATGCATATCTCAAATCCCCTACATACTCTTATGCCTCCCTCAAGTACCCCTTATACCTCCCATATACTCTTATGCCTCCCTCAATCTCTTATGCCTCCCTCATAAAAAAACAAGAAAGAAATGCAAGCATTCCTTGTACAAGGTGGGGCATCCAACCCAAACTCCTCCAAAAAAAAGGTAAACTCTTATGCCTCCCTACATGAAATCTCCCCATAGTCTCCTCCTACTCCAAACTTAGGAAATCTACCCACACCCAACAAGCATTCCAAAGAAAACAATACTCAACACAAGCATATAAACACAAAATAAAGCATAACATAACAAGGTAAAGCTCCTACCTTTCCATAGTAGAGCTTGTTCCAAGAGTAAGTCTCCAAGCTCCAAAACCAAGAAAGCATCCACAAGCTCCAACAATCCACAAGCACTCTCAAAAATCCTCTAACTCTCTCAAAAATACAAGAGCACAAAATAATGAAGTAACCCCCAAACAAGAAAAATAATTTCAATAAATAGAAAAAGGAGAGAGGAGGATGATGTGGCTCCAAGTAGGATGCCACCTCATTTCCTCTCCACTCCACATCACCTTAGTCAACCTCATATTCCAAATGCACAATTAATAAGTGGTTGAAGGAATGACAAGTTACTTACACACACCATCTAAGCCCACACCCCCTAAGGACAAAATTAATTACTTGAAAGAAAGTGCAATAAACATTTTACCTTTTTATCTTCCCAAAACACCTAATGGGGTCTAATTTTGACCCCCAACCCATAGGTAGGGTTGGCATAGCAATTTAAGAGGTGTGGGACAAGTTTGACTTGTCCCACAAGCTTCCAAATTTGGCCTCTAAGGCCAAATTCGAGTTTCCATGAAGGGTAGAGTGTACAACACTCAAGATCTCAAGCATTCAACACACAACACAAAATCCAAGAGAAAATCAAGTCTAATAAATGAACTCCTTTTGGTCACATCTTTAATTAGTTTAGGACAAGGTTAAATTAGCTTAATTAAGACACTACAACCCATTAATAATAAAGGGGTAAAAACATACATCAAAATCTAAATAATTAAAACAAGTAAATTACATTACTAAAAGAAACACATACTAACATTAATAAAAAGGGAAACTAATAATAAAAGACAACACATGACCCCTTGGTCACAATTTTCCCTAACCAAATAATTAACACACACACACACACACAATTACATGTTGCCATGGTGACCCTTGTTGAATTCATCTAGAATTCCAATGTGGTTGGTCTCCAATCCCCCGATGTTTGTTGTGAATAATTTTACCTAAAAAACACATAAATACCCTCTTCGGCCTCGTGGCCGCATTAAAAACATCTATGATAAAATATACAATATAAATCTAAAATCATCTATATATGAATCAAATATCATCTAGGAAAATACGATATCATTTACAATTTCTAGCAACATTTCTATTCCACATTTCATCCATGTCAAAATGATCACAACATTAATCCAATTATCAAGGTCTACTCAATATGACAAAATATATCACATGTATAGAAATATATATAAATAACCATGTCAACAATATATCAACATCAATATAAAATGTCTCTAATAATCCACATGCATCATATATGAATCAAATCAACAACAATAGTCAATATTCTAACATCTAACATCATACTAAATAAAAAATCTATAATATATCCATAAGTGTAGTTCGACAGTATCAAAATCAATAATAAAAAAGGTGTCGAAGGGAAGTGGGCACTACATCCCCCCCCCTTAGACTTGACTTCCTCCTTGAAGTCACTAGAAAAGAGTGTGGAAACTGAACTCGTAGTAATGTGGCATCCACCCATGTGTAGCTCAGTCTCATCATCATATCCCATCCCACTAGACCCAAACCTGGTCAATCTCTCTGCCGTGAAGGCCCAGGGTCTGTGCTCTATAATGCAGATGGGCTCCACCATCACCTACCCCTGATCCTGCACCTATAATGTGGTCCAATCTAGCATGTGAGAAGGATCAAAAATATATCTCCTAAGCACATAAACATGAAACACATCATGGATGTGAGACAAGCTAGGTGGCAATGCTAGATGATAGGCCAAGGGACCGATGCGCTCCAAGATCTCAAAGGGACCCACAAACCTAGGAGCAAGCTTAGAACCTTTTCCATAATGGATAGGGCTCTTATGCGGTCTGACATGAAGAAACACCTTTGTGCCCACCTCAAAACTATGATCTATCCTATGCTGGTCTACATACTTCTTTCTGTCTGTCCTGCGCCTCCTGTAATCTTCTATCGATCAAGATAACCTGCTGCTCCATATCCTATAATAATGTTGGCCCAAGAGAAACCATGTCCTCTAACCTGTCCCAACTAAGAGGTGTCTGCACTCTCTGCCATAAATTCTGAAAAGGAGCCATGCCTATCGAACTCTGAAAACTATTATTGTAGGAAAACTCCACCAAGTATAGATACTCCTCCCATCTCGACTGGTGATCCATAATGTACATCCTAAGCATGTCCTCTAGGATTTGATTCACCCACTCAGTCTATCCATCTATCTCAGGGTGATATGTTGTGCTGAAATTGATCCTCATCCCGAGAGCATGTTGCATGGTGGTCCAGAAATGGGAAGTGTACAAAGGATCGTGGTCACAAATGATCTTCCATGGAATCCCATGTAATCTGACAATCTCATCAAGATATACCCATGCCACTACACTGGCTATGTATAGGTGGTCTTCACAGAGAAAAATGAGCTACTTTCATCAATTTATCCACCATGACCATGATGGCATCGTGGTGGTATCTCGACATCGTAACCCAACAATGAAGTCCATGGAAATGGTGTCCCACTTCCACTCCGGTATAGCATGAGGAAAAGAAGGCCAGCTGGATGTTGATGCTCACCTTCACCCTCTGACACTCTAAAAATGGCATGACACAAATTGAGCCCATCTCTCCAAAGTCCTCTCCAATGGTACAACTGTCTCAAAGTGGCATGCATCTTCTTCACCCCGGGATGGGCTGAATAAGGTGCATGATGAGCCTCTATCAAAATGTCTTGTCTCAAGCCTCCATCTCTAGGAACATATATCGACCTCTGTGTGTCGAGAAGACCATCTGTCTCTAATGAAAATCCATCAAATCTCCCTCAAGGGGTCTCTGGGACTCAATCTCTGCTCTGGCTGCAAGGTAGAAACTATCATGAGGAAGCTGCTGCAAAATCCTACTCCACAAATCTGTGCCCACTGAAGTAGCCATAGCCACATGTCTCTCATCTACTCAAGGCATCTACAACCACATTCTCCTTCCCCTTCACATGCTCTATCTCCATATCATACTCACAAAGAAACTCCATCCATGCCATCGTTGATGACGAGCATTGAGATTGGGTGCGTGAAGAGGTGGTGAAGACTCAAGTGATCAGTCCTGAGTGTAAATCTCTCAGCCAAGAAGAAAATGTCTCCACCACACTAAGGCATGCACAACTACTGCAAGCTCAAGATCATGAGTTGGATAATTGAGCTCATAATCCTTGAGTTTGTGAGACTCAAAAGAAACTACTCTCCTCCCTCCCCGCATCAACACACCTCCAAGTCCTACCAAAAAGAAGCATCTATGTGCAAATGTAGAACTCACCCCGAGGATCGGCACTACTGCTAGAATAGGTGTTATCATGAGGCATTCCTTAGTGTCTCAAGGCCTTCTCACATCTATCTCGACCAAACAAACTTCTTCCCTTCTGAAGGGAAGTGATGGGGTGCATAATCTGAGAAAAGTCCTGAACAAATCTCCTGTAATATCCTGCTAAACCCATGAAGCTATGCACACCTGGTCACACTAGTGGGTGTTGGCCAATCCATGATGGCTCGAATCTTGGAAGGATTGACTGTGATACCTTCCCCAGAAATGATGTGGCCCAAATACTACACCTCTGTTTGAAAGAACACACACTTCTCCAAGTTCCCGTAAAGATGCTGCTCACGAAGACACTGAAGAACCTAGTGAAGGTGCTCCTCATGCTCCTCACACGTATGTGAGTAAATAAAAATGTCATCAAGGAAGATGAGCATGAAGTGATCTAAAAATTCCTGAATACCCCATTCATCAAGCTCATAAAAACACTATGGGGGCATTTAGACCAAAAGGTACCACTATGAACTCGTAGTGGCCATATCTCATATGGAAGGTGGTCTTATGAATATCTACCTCCGTGATCCTGAGCTGATGATGATACCCGACTTAAGATCTATCTTGGAGAAAATTGTGGCCCCCTTCATCTGATCAAATAAATCATCAATGTGTGGAAGGGGGTAATGATTCTTGATCGTTACTTTGTTCAAATTGATGGTAATCAATACACAACCACGTAGAGATCCATCCTTCTTCTTCACGAAGATCACAGTGCACCCCAAGGGGATACACTAGGATGGATTAGGCCTTTCTCCAGAAGGCCCTCAAGCTGCAACTTGAGCTCACATAGCTCAAGAGTAGTCATCCGATAAGGTGCTTGTGAGATAGGCTCTCATGCCCGGAACCAGATCTATGTGGAAATCTATCTCACGTGGGGGAGGTAACCCCGGTAGCTCCCCTAGGAAAAACATCAGCAAACTCTCTCAAAATGTGATGGTCATCAAGGGATGGTCCACTAGACTCATCCTCAGATCTATCACTAACCGTAACAACATACATTTGACAACCCCATCACACACACCGCTTAAGCTGCATAGTGGAGATGGTGTGAAATGGAAATGGGCCTCCTAACTCCTGATATCACTGACTCCACTCCTAGATCATCTATACAAGTAATAGTCTTATGGTAATAGTCCACTCTAGCTCTGTGTGTGTAGACAACCAGTCCATGCCCAAGATGACACCATAAGAACCCAATGGAAGGATTGAAGATCCGAGGTAGTGGTGAAGGGTCCCAAATCCACTACACACTCCTTAACTAAGGAGTCTACAAAAATTTTTGGCTCAGAAGCCATCTCAACATCCCAACTATGACCCTACCTAACTGCCACCAGCCTGCAATGCTCTACTAAGGATGGTGCAATAAAAGAATCAAGATGAACCAAAATCAAATAATATAGAGGTGGAAATACCACCAATACTACATGTCATCTCTATCATGGTACTGGTGCTCAGCCTGGTGGTTCTCGACCACTGCATAGATCCGATGGCTCCATGCCATATCTCTCCAACAATAGTAGCTCTTGAGATCTACATCTTACCCTTGTTGCTAGGGTTCTGTGGGAAATCTCTCCAATGATGTCCAACAACACCACAACCATAACAACTTCCTGGTCCTCTCCAAGTGGGATGCAGCTCCAGCCGGTACTCTAGAGGTCTGAGATGTGGATCCTGATGATCCGGCTATGGACTTGAGGTCTCTGCGAACGAGCTCCTCTTGACTGAGCTCTTGGTGCACCCTGTGTTCTGATGGGACCTCTAGGAGGAGGCCCCATACTCCCCCTCTATGCATCAAATCTCGAGGAGGTCTATGTAAGGGTGGGGGTCTCTTGCTTCTTTGCTGCGAGGTGGCTATTGTGGTGGCCTGAATGAAGCCTATCCTAAACTCTGTCCACCACATGGAGGAGGAACTGACCCCCTCGATCTATCATCCTGCATCTGCTTGGATATGGCTCCAAACTCTGTCTCTAGCCTGCTTGCATCTTCCCCGTGTCTCCTCTATAATATAGGCCTTCTCCATGGCCTCTGCTAATGTCTGTGGGCAAGTGAATGTGCACCACACCACCCAAATCCAAATTTAGGCCCCTGATGAACCTGTGAATCCATACCTACTCATCCTGCATATAGTCGATGTACTAGAGTAGGTCCAGAAATTGACTCTCATACTTGGCTATAGTCATCGATGCCTGATGGAGGTCATGAAACTCATCTATCCTCCTCTTGAATAAACCTCTGGGAAAATACCTACTCCTGAAATGCTCCTCAAATAGCTCCTAGGTAACTATCTCTCGAGTCAACATGGAGCTTCTTCTCCTCGGTCCTCCACCAGACTCTGCTCCATCCCTCAGAAGATGGATCAACACATGATTTTTGTGTTGCTAGTACAAGGGAAGAGCTTGAAGCATCCGCTCAAGCTCACCAACCAGGCCTCTACCTGAAAACCTCCTGTATCTCCCTAGAATAGTGTGATGGTCATAGCTTTAGGATCTCCCTGATATGGTCTGTAGCTGATGTCTGATGACCCCTAGGTCTCTCTGCATGCTCCTCCCTCTGTCTAGGGCTCCGAGACCTATCCCTATGACCTGAGATCCTATCCCCATGTCCTCTCTGTGGTGACTCTACCCTAGCCGACTCACGTGGAAGTTCTCTACCCTATACTCCTCTTGTGTCGAGGGGATACATGGGCCTCCACTGATGGCTCCATGTCATGTCTAGAAAATCATCCTCCCAAGGGCTCTCTCGTATATAGTGGCATTGACGTCCTGAAGCATCTATAAAATCTGAGGTAGAATGGCGCTACAACCTACTCTGGAGGTGGTATATCTAGGTCTATGTGAAAAGACCCCTCATCTGATCCGTGCCTCCTGCATAGATCAAGGTGAGAGTTAGTTCATTTTTCTAGGTCTTGTTTCAATTTTCTATGTTTTCTAAATTATACAATTATCAGACATTGTGGTTTTCTAGATAAAAAAAAACAATTTTTGCACTAGGTTAAAAGTTCATGTCTCATGTTTTCTAGGTGTGCCCAAGGGTCCAAGCTTTGAACCCATGGCTCTGATACCAAGTGTAACCCACAAAAAAATGACGTTCTAGAACACGCTTCAACCTAACACTTAACCCAAAAATTGTGACTATTTTTTTTTTTTTTTTTAAGTTATAAGAATGTTACAAGGGTGCTTGACCCCTTAGGGTTCATTAAATTAACTTACACCACTAAACTCACTTTTTTGAAGAAGAACCAGGTCTAGTTAAAAGGTTAACATATTTTCAAATTTATCTCTAAGGTCCATTAATCAATTATTCATTAGGAAGGTACCAAAGATTAATTTACTTAATTAAATATTTTCTTCTCTTTAAATAATGTTCAATCCTAAAAAGGTTAACCTTATGTTAATTTATTAAAATTCATTATCCTATTAACTTAGAGTCCTTTTCCATTGACATCCTTAAGGCTTGCTAAGAACTAACAAAGGTTTAGCACTCTAAGGCAATTTAAATGGCCCCATTCCCCAATTACACATACCCTTAAGGATTTTAAATTAAACATTTAAAATACATTTCTACCTAACAAAAGTAGGGTGAATCTCCACCCTTAGATCAAATCAATCTTGGCCACTAGATCCTAGGGTTCCAAACTTAGCCCTAAAATCCTTATGAATTTCTATTAAACCTTTCCTTCTTTGTTCTATTCTCCTCATTTGGTCTATTTTTTTTTTAAAATTTTAGGTTGGAGAGGAGGAAGCCATGGGAAAAAGAGGAAGAACCATGGAGGATTCTACATGGAGATCTAGTTTAGATTAGTTTAGTTTTAGTTTTATTGTTGTAATGTAATCTATTTCATTCAAGGATTGGGAGGGATTTTCCTCTACCAATCTGGTTTTTTCATTTTCAAACTATTTGTATTTGGGTTTTTAAATTTGGGGAAAACCCTACCCCCATTGTTATAAATGAAAAGAATGTTTTCAATCCACCATTTGTAGGTTTTTATTATTCAAATCCATGGGATTACTCATTTTTTTTTTTGGTATTATTAGTTAAATTTTACAACTTAAATTAGTAAAAACTAAATTAAAAATTTTTGCACATAGCGCGGATCCGAGGAGTTTTGTAAGTAAGTGACAAGTAACCACCCACAGAGAGCAGACTGGGTGGTCCTGGGACCACCGCCCTACCTGGGTGACAAAACCATGGACCACCCTACTGAGTGGTGGTTTTGAGACCACCACCTTAGCCTGAGTGGTGGTTATGGGACCGCCGCTCTGCACGTGCAGGGTGGTGGTCTGTTTTTAAAAATAGAACCTTAAAATCGAGAATTTTCAAAAAACTAAAATTTTACTAAAAGGTACTAAAATACATTTTGAACTTATTTTATGCTCCTAAAGTTTCCAGTTTTGTGATTTCATTTCATTTGTTCATTTCTTAGTTAAAATTTACTCATTTTAAACATTTGAAATCCAATAGTAATAATAATAACTACAAGATCTATTCCATTTTATTCAACTAATTTTCTTTGAATTCCAAGAGTAAAAAAAAATTTATATCTACTTTTACATTGTTATTTTTTAATAATACAAAATCAACATTTCAAACACAATATACTTCAAATTTTTTCTTTCTTTCCATTTTCTATACAAATCATAATATTCAAAACAACTATAACAACTTTATTTTCCATTCAAATTTACTATGTATACATTTTCAACATTTACAACTTCTATATTTCTTATTTCACATTTACAATAAAACAACTTCACAATGAAAGTAAACTTTCTTTTCCATTGAAAATAGCTCATATCTTTTAACACAAAGAACTACTTTTCTCACAATACAACCAAGATTTCAAATAAAGAGAATTACTTTCTTTTCTTTTTGCAAAACTAACTCTACAATATAAATTCTTTCTTCTTTCTTTTCTTATTTGTTTCTTTCCACATACAATACAATATTAATAACAACTATTTGAATACAAATTTCCTTTACAAGATCAATATAATGTCCTCCACTTGAAGTGGGAAAATCATACAATAATACAAGCTAAAATAGAATACAATATTACAAGTTTCCTCCACTCTAAGTGGGAATAACACAAAGGAATTTTATTACAAGAAGGATCTTCTTAGGGACTCCAACAAGACTCCAAGCTTCACAACTCCAACAAGATAGCTCCTCCAAGATTTTTTGATTCACAACAAAAAATGGGGGAGAGGCAACGCTCTCCACCCAACCAAGATATCCAATGAAGAGGAGAAGCCATCCTCTCCATTGGCCCCCGAGCCCCAACCACATTACAATGGGAGATAATTCCAACACATGGCAACAACAAGCTTCCACAACACAAAAAATATTTCACAACCATTTCAACCACATTTCAATCAACAAACAACACAAGAAAGAAAGAAAAACAAAAAACAACAAAAACAAGGCTTAAAATGAAAGCCAAAGGAGCAAGACCTATGGGGAGGCCACTTATGCCTCCCAATGGGAATGGATGCCCACCTTAAAGCCTCCAATGCATATCTCAAATCCCCTACATACTCTTATGCCTCCCTCAAGTACCCCTTATACCTCCCACATACTCTTATGCCTCCCCCAATCTCTTATGCCTCCCTCATAAAAGAAACAAGAAAGAAATGCAAGCATTCCTTGTACAAGGTGGGGCATCCAACCCAAACTCCCTCCAAAAAAAAGGGTAAACTCTTATGCCTCCCTACATGAAATCTCCCCATAGTCTCCTCCTACTCCAAACTTAGGCAATCTACCCACACCCAACAAGCATTCCAAAGAAAACAATACTCAACACAAGCATATAAACACAAAATAAAGCATAACATAAACAAGGGAAAGCTCCTACCTTTCCATAGTAGAGCTTGTTCCAAGAGTAAGTCTCCAAGCTCCTCAAAACCAAGAAAGCATCCACAAGCTCCAACAATCCACAAGCTCTCCAAAAATTCTCTAACTCTCTCCAAAAATACAAGAGCACAAAATAATGAAGTAACCCCCAAACAAAAAAAGAATTTCAATAAATAGAAAAAGGAGAGAGGAGGATGATGTGGCTCCAAGGATGATACCTCATTTCCTCTCCACTCCACATCACCTTAGTCAACCTCATATTCCAATGCACAATTAATAAGTGGTTGAAGGAATGACAAGTTACTTACACACACCATCTAAGCCCACACCCCCTAAGGACAAAATTAATTACTTGAAAGAAAGTGCAATAAACATTTTACCTTTTTATCTTCCCAAAACACCTAATGGGGTCTAATTTTGACCCCCAACCCATAGGTAGGGTTGGCATAGTAATTTAAGAGGTGTGGGACAAGTTTGACTTGTCCCACAAGCTTCCAAATTTGGCCTCTAAGGCCAAATTCGAGTTTCCCATGAAGGGTAGAGTGTACAACACTCAAGATCTCAAGCATTCAACACACAACACAAAATCCAAGAGAAAATCAAGTCTAATAAATGAACTCCTTTTTGGTCACATCTTTAATTAGTTTAGGACAAGGTTAAATTAGCTTAATTAAGACACTACAACCCATTAATAATAAAGGGGTAAAACATACATCAAAATCTAAATAATTAAAACAAGTAAATTACATTACTAAAAGAAACACATACTAACATTAATAAAAGGGAACTAATAATAAAAGACAACACATGACCCCTTGGTCACAATTTTCCCCTAACCAAATAATTCTAACACACACACAATTACATGTTGCCATGGTGACCCTTGTTGAATTCATCTAGAATTCCAATGTGGTTGGTCTCAATCCCCCGATGTTTGTTGTGAATAATTTTACCTGCAAAACACATAAATACCCTCTTCGGCCTCGTGGCCGCATTAAAAACATCTATGATAAAATATACAATATAAATCCAAAATCATCTATATATGAATCAAATATCATCTAGGAAAATACGATATCATTTACAATTTCTAGCAACATTTCTATTCCACATTTCATCCATGTCAAAATGATCACAACATTAATCCAATTATCAAAGGTCTACTCAAACCATGTCAACACCGCAAATTACAACTCTACCAAATTTAACATTCTTATCCTCTCTGGTGTAATTTGCAACTCATGTGCAATTGCTAGTATTATACATTTCATTTTGTAGGGAATTTTACACCAAGGCGGAATAGAAAATCTAATCTATTTTGTCAAATTAATTAAACAAAAGTAACAAGGCAGTCCTCCATACGAGCCATTTTCCATTTTGTTGAAGCTCGGAAAGTAAACGATGGAAAGAATAGGAGGTCTATCAACCTACGGACCCTAGAAATCACTTTGTAAATGTTAGGCCATGATGTTATTTGGTCCCAATATCAATAGCAACATTTTCCAAGGTAATCCCATATGATTTTTGTATAGTTAGCGCCTAAGACATTTTTAGTAGAAGATGTCTACGGCTACCACGGGTGATTGGAACAATCAAAACACATGTCATCTTGTTGTTGCACCAAGGCGGGCCTTTGTAGTTTGGGAAGTCAATAGTGATGAAAATATGCAAGCAAGGGGGAGATGAACTAGTATCGTGAACAATTCCAACAACCTCGCCAAGGGAGGTATTGACAAGGTCCATTGGCACCCAAAGATTGAAAGTGAACATACTTTTTTGACCGCAACACAACAACAATATGGCTTGGAGTTGTTCATCATCGGAGTTAATTTCATTGTTTATTTTAGAGCTTTCTGCATGGAAATGTGTAATAGGCACACCTAAATATTTTAACATATCTCTGTTACAAGACCTTTTCATTGTTTACAAATAGATGCATGCTAGAGAGAGACATTTTTTTCAAATTTCCCAATGTAGGAATCTGTGCGGATGATTAGGTTCTCCTAATCTTCAACGATTGGATCAACATTTCTAATATTGAGAAAAATATTGCGGAAAGTTGTTTATGAGGTTTCATTCCTTTTTCCTGAATATCATGTAAAACATAACAACAGTAGTAAAAAATATTCTAAAACAAGGACCCATACAAGTTCCCCATATATAATGGCATGTCCATGACAAGAGGAATTTTCTAAAGTTACCTACAAGAATAATGCATCGATTACCAAAGGTTGTGTTCTTCTGACATGGAAAAGCATGCCGTAAACATTCATCAACAGAACATAACTTTGGCCCAATGAAGCTCGTCTCATCAATGAGAATGTAGCATATATACAACTGGCCTTCTAGAGGTTTCATGTTTTTGATTGGTATACGTAGGGCTATATACACATTTATATTGAATGCGGCTATCCCAGTTGGAGAAAGAACCAATATGGGTGACTTACTAGTTTCCACGCATACAGAAAATGAATGCCCGAGGCTATTGAAAGGTATGATTTTCTTGTCCATGTGGTTCCAAGTATTATCATTTTGAGAAGATCTTTAGGAGGTTGTTTGATCATAAAGTGGTGTATGAAAATTTCAAATGACAAGCGTTGTTTTACAGAAAGTGCATTGTGAAGGGGAGAAAAATTTGCCACATGATTTATGTTTTTGGGATATTTTTGATTCATGTACACAAAATGTAGTTGCAGTTTCTCTTAAGGACATGCTAAGATGGAAGTCAGACCAATTATGGTTAAAATCGAAGTCACATTTTCCAAGCATTTCAATGTCAGCATGTTGCATCTAATTCCCTGGCTACAGTTGAGATAGAATGTGTCATTCATTTCTCTCAAATATATCATTGTTTTTTTCATCAACATCTGACGATTATTCGCTGGAGGCAGAGCTAATTTCCTGTGGGGATCTATCAACATGCGAAGTTTTGTAGTTCCGACACATAATTTCCCAATTCGCTATGATTTTTGATGTATTTGAGCCAATGTCTCGAGCAATGTTTCAGAACGTTTTGTAAAGCAGTAGTTCAGCCATGCAAAACTCTTCATAAGAACTTGAGTGTCCTTGAGGGATAATAAGGATTCACAGAGTGAATCGAACAATAGCTGGCTGAGAGATGTAGGAATCAAAAATGTCTCACTAGATGAAGACAAGAAGAATTGTCTTCAGTAGCTATAATGCAGCTTAAAACTTTATGACCAACATGCAAGCTAACAAAATGTTTGCTACAAATGAAGAGTGGGAGGTTTTGAAGCAAGTGGAAAATTTATTAGGAACTTATGTCCCATTCCACGAGACTATTAGAGGTGAGTTGGTGAAATGCATTCTGTTTGTGGTAGATTTAGGTTCACTTAATTACATATAAAATATTACCAAAAATTCAGAGGATAAGGTTTAATGATACATGTGTTGATGAATGTCGAGATGTAAGGTAAAAATGGGTGCGAAAGACCCCTTCCAAGGAATGAGAGAATGTGCACACAATCAAGTAAGTGGACAAGAGAGATATTAGATAATATGATGATGAGTTGCTTGGCAAAGGCCAATCCCAGGAACCAAAGGGCTTCCTTTGATGGGTGTCAACTCATTTTAGACAATCAAGTGATAAATGATGAAATAGATAATATGATAAAATTATGATATTAAGATAGTACAATGAAGAAACAAGATCAGTTTTCCATAGGGATAGGAAAATCCTATTATGTATAATAGATGGTCCAAGCTAGGTCTATGGCAAAGTGAAGTTCCTCGAAATATTAGATCCACTCTTGCTCGGAAGCATCCCGTATTTCTCAGATGATTTCTAGTTTATCCTTAATGTTATCCAATTGAGTGCCAAGATGATGATGCAAAGACTCAATTCTTGTGTTATTTCGTATTGATCCCAAACAAAGGGTTGGGAGACGATCGAAAGGTCATAAATGTTATTGATGGATATGCTTCACTGTAATATTCATCTATAGACAATACACTTAAAATCCATAAATTAGCATAAAATAGATTATGATATTGATCGAAAACATGTAATAAATGATAAAATGACTTAGAAATAGAGATCGCTAGTGATTAGGGGATCACTAGTGATTCGAAGAGATTTCTAGCGATTCCAACAAATCACATATGATTGTTGTGTATGGAAAGATTTTATATGAATATAAAGTTTACACCTTGAGAGCGTGATTGAATGATTGGATTGACCTAATAAAACACACATAAATAAGAAGGTGCAAATGGGAACAATACCTTGTATATGATGTGGAATACAAGTGATAATAGTTGTAGAAGGACCTTTCAACGATACGAACTCTATAAGGGCTTGATGTGGCTTGTGGAATGCTAGGATGTTGTAGATGATGTTGTTTCGATCTCCAAAGTGGTAAGGCTTCAAATAACATCTAGCAATCTTGATTCAATTAAGGTGGTGTGTTTATATAAAATCACTCGTGATTAGTTAGAATTAGTTGTGATATGAAAATAGTAGGGAAACACACTGAAAGTGGTTAAAACCACTTTGAAATGGTTTATTTTGAGTTAGGGGTGATTATGGACGGGCTACAGAGATGTGTTAGGGAGGTTGGGAGGTTGAGTGGTTTAGGATAAAATAGGTTTAGGATTTTTATGAGGTTTAAGAGGTTTAGGATGTGGTAAATAAATATTTATGGGGGTAAGATATAGTTTTATGGAGATAAAATGTGGTTTATATAGTAATGGGATATGCGTAGTGTTTAAAATACATTGAGGGGTGTGGATAGGTCACCTAGGGGTGTTGAAAAATTAGTTTTTACATTTGTCACTTTTGTTGACCGGTTTGTATGAATGGGTTATAAGACAAAAACAAGTGTGATAGTTGGATTTGTGCTTGATAGGTGCTCCCCTTCAAATCGGGGTCATTGCAATGAAGTGAAATAGTCTCTTGTTTGAATAGATTGGTGGATTAAAAAAGGCTTGTGTAAGGTTATGTACACAATCGGATGTGGTTCAATTTAGGATGCCCCAAGACCGGGCATGGTGTAGACACAAATTTTTGGTATCATTACTCCCCTTCATCCCGTGTTCACTCTCATTCATCTTGGACACCCATTCAAATTCTTCTTTCCTCTTAAATTCAAATTATCCCATTATTTCCCATTTCCCACCTTTAATCATGCATTATTCATTTTATTAATTAATTATTCTTAATTAATCCTAATCCTCATCTCATTATTTTTCAATTTCCTAAATCACTTTAATCACTCCTAATCATCATTAGTCAATTCTAATCTCCACCTAATTCATCTCTCATCCCTAAATCCCTCATCTCTCATCTCTAGAATTCTAATTTTCTATCCCTAGGCCCTCATTTAATAATTCACCTATCTAAGCCCTTTATTTACTCATTCTAACCTCCCACCTACCCTCTTATCCTTTCTATGCAACCCTAACCCGCCTAAGCACCCTAAAACCCTAATCTCGCTTCATTTGGGCCTCTTTTCCTTGAGTTAGGCATCATCCCAACACTCTAATGGAAGGCTCCCTACTGATTGGTGGTGACCCGCCCATGTTGTCATCGACCCTATAAATATGCCCTTCCCCCTCCTTTCTTAAGGATGCAACATTATGATTTTTCAAAGTTATCTTGCGATCTTGTTTCCATAATTGAGTACTATTGCAGCTATCCTACACATCTTGAAGTCTTCTTGGAGATTTTGTGCATCTACTTTTGTGATCTAGGGAGATTTCTCTTATTTTGTCATATCATTTTCTTCCATTATCATATTGTTGCATTTTGTTGTCACTAACATCTTGTGCATGTTCGGGCATCTCTAAAGACTCTGCCTCACTATGTTTCAATCTTCACTCTTGTCCACATGTCTCCATTTTATTCATTCCACTTTCATCTATACTCTAACCTATTCCCGTTACTTTTGATTCAAGGCAAGTGTCGTCGATCTAGCCCCCATCTAGCTTGTTTCTTTCATCGGGTCTTTAGCAATCTCTATTCTGGTTTCACTTTGTTTATGTCACTCACATCTTGTGCTCCTTACATTCTGTCATTCCAAATATGTTCTATCAAATCCTACTTGTCATTGACCCATCTCTATTTTCACCCCTTGTTATCACTTTGTCTAATTTTCTTATATCCCTTTTACCCATTTTGAGGTTCAATCTTTTATGAAAGTCTTTGTGTCCAGTTCAGATCTATTTCTACATTTAATTCATCTCGAGATCCATCCAAAGAGGAGCTTATAGGTTTTTTTTAACACAAATCCTCACTATCTCGACCCCATCTCCATAAACTAGCCTATTTTAGCCTTGAGTCATCGTTGACGACCCCGATAGGTTTACCTTTGTTTTTTCATATTTGATTCAGATATGCTTTTTATCATCTTAGATCTACTTTTCAGATTATGTTTTAGATATTGCATGCTTTTATCGATCCATTATCAGGTTTCATATTCCATATCATCTACAAGAGGGTTGAAATCCATCCAAACAAGTTCACGCTTATTGGAACCAACTTAGTCAGGAAACCCTCCATCCTATCTATTAATCCATTTTTTCTTCTAGTGTTCTTTTTTGTGCAAATTACCTTATCTCGCGGTGAGGAGGAGTTCATATTGTGCATGTATCCATCCATATCATCTTGAGGTACCATAAACCCTCCATATTCTGAGTTGCGAGTTTATTTCATTACTAGGTCATTAACTTGGATAGAAATGAGAAACTTGGTAAACATTCTGGCACGTTCGGTGAGACACACCCTTTTGAGGTGAGTGTTGTTGACTATTTCCATATTCCATTTTATTTCATTTCCACTAACCTTGTAAGGAAGAAACATATGTTTCTTGTTTACTCACGTTGTGGATTGTTTGGATTAGATTTTGTTTGCATGCTTCATTTGGAGATCAAATAAAAAGGAAAAGCATAAACCAAGTATTCCTAATTTTTTCTTCCCTTTATTTTCTTTTATTCATCACATATTTTTGTTTTCTTCATCGTACATCACATTTAGATTTGGATCTAAAACACACCATTTCATCCTTGCTTGAAAATCTAATCTAACCATGGGTTTAACACATTGTAGTCACTACATCACACACAACCAAACCCACAAATCAATTCATACATCTAGACTTTCCCTACGAGTGTGGAATCGATTGAAATTTCATCACCCAACAAGAAAACCATTGTGTTGTTCTAGCCATGTGTAATGAAATTACTAGTATAATTCATATTATGAGCAATAATAGAACACCAAATAACACAATATTTCAGAATAATTATCTCAATATGCAATTATAATAGCTTCACCACTTCGAGGGGCAACCTCCAAACCATATAATAAGACTCAAATGCTCAAATGATAATGAACTACTACCTACAATCCCCTATATATACTATTCATATGTTATGGCCATCACCAAGGCCGACCTATTAAGCATGATAAAGTATAAATGATATGGTAAGCCACAAGTCGGCTACTCATATCCTAATACAAGCAATAGGTTAAGGGCGTAGCATGCCCTTCCCCTTCAAACCAACATTATCCTCAACATTGAATAATCTTGATGTTGTTGCAGAAAACCTTCATCCTCCTAGGTTGCATCTTCTATGCTCAGATTCTTCCACTTGATCAGATATTCCTTAATGTCTTTGGTTCTCAGCCTCTTAGTATGTGTTTGCAGAATCTTCTCTACCTCCAAAATGATTCTTCATTCCTCATAAAGTTCTGGTAACTCTATCTGGGCTTCAAATTTCTATCCAATAACCTTCTTCAAGCATGAAACATGGAATACTAGGTGTATGTTTGAAGATGGAGGCAACTCTAGTTTATAAGCAAGTTTGCCAATTTTCTGTAGAACCTGATAAGGGCCATAATATTTAGGAGCAAGTTTTTTGTCCTTTTTTTGTTGCTTTAGGGACATCTGTTTATAAGGTTGGAGACGTACAAAAACCCAATCACCAATTTCAAAATGTCTTTCACTATGGTGTTGATTTGCTTGTTGTTTCATCATGTTTTGTGCTAATGCTAAATTCTCCTTCAAACTAGCCAAAACATGTTGTTGATGTTGAATGTGTTCCTCAACATCTCTGACCTTAGTTTACACCCTCAAGGAGGAAGTGATAGAAGGTGGATGGTAACCATATAATGCTAAAAATGGGGTCATTTGAGAAGAGGTATGAAAAGATGTGTTATACCACCATGCTATAAGTGGTAGCCATTTAATCCACCTTTCCTGCTTATCGGATACGAAACAACGTAGATACCTCTCTAAGCACTTGTTGACCACTTCCATTTTCCCATCAGTTTGAGGATGATAAGATGAACTGTGAGCTAGCTGAGTACCCAAACATGAAAATAATTCCATCCAAAAATTACTTGTGAAAATAGGATCATGATCACTTACAATTATCTTTGGGGTTCCATGTAGCCTTTGAACTATCTCCAAAAAAATAGCTGCGACTGTACTAGCTGCAAATGGATGTGATAGGGCACAAAAATGGGAATATTTTGTTAGCCTATCCACAATCACAAAATAATATTTTTACCCTCGAACAATACAATCCAGTGATGAAATCCATGGAGACCTCCTCCCATCTCTCGGCTAGGAATTGGTAAGGGTTGCAAATAAACACAGTGTCTTAATTATTTCCCCTTTGTTTTGTTAGCACACTAAACACTTTGATACAAAAATTTTTACATCCCCTTGAGTCCTTCCCAAAATAATTCTCTTTTTATTCTATGATATGTTCTAAAAACCCAGTGTCCTCCAACAGGTGAGACACGTAGCTCTCGCAAGAATCTTATGCTTCAACGCAGAATCTTTACTCAAGTATAACATGTCCTTGTACCATAGCGCATTACCTTTCCACTCGAATTTGTTAGATGTCATAGATTCTTGCTTGATATTCTATATTAGAGATTGTGTATCCTTTTCTTGATCCCATTCCAATCTTGCTTCATCCACCCAATCGGCTATCAACATGGACATTCCACATAGTAAGGCATCTCGGATGTATCCCTTCCGACAACGCATCAACTACTACATTTTCTTTACCCTTTTTGTATATTATTTCAAAATAATAACCCATTATTTTTTTTACCCACTTTTGTTGTTCCTCAGATGATAACCTTTGCTCCAAAAATTATTTGAGACTATCATGATTTGTTTTTACCTTGAAGTGTCTGCCCATGAGATAGGGCCTCCATTGCTTGACCGCATGAAGAATAGCCATCATTTCTTTCTCATATATAGGTTTGAGCAGATCTTTTCCTTTGAATTGGAAACTCTCAAATGTAATTGGTCTTCCTTCTTGCATTAGAACTGCTCCCAATCCTGATCCTAAAGCATCACATTCAACAATGAAGGTTTTTGAGAAGTTAGGAGTAGCAAAATGGCGGGTCTTGCCGCACAAGGCTTCCTTCAGTTGCTCAAAGGATTTAGTGGCTAAGTATGTCCAATGGAAGGCATCCTTCTTTAGCAATGCAGTGAGTGGGGTTGCTATTCTACCATATCCCCGCATGAATCTTCTGTAGTACCCTGTTATTCCTAGGAACCCACGAAGATTTTGAGAGTTGTGGACCTTGGCCATTCCATCATAGCTTTGATCTTCTAAGATCAACTTTGATGCCTTCATGGGATACAATGTGACCCAAGTACTCTACCTCTTGTACACCAAAAGAACATTTGGATGGCTTTTGCATAGAGAGTATGTTTCTCCAAAACTTCCAACACTTTATTTACATGTTGTAAGTGTTCTTCCCATGTCTTATTGTAAATCAATATGTCATCAAAGAAAACTAATACAAATTTCCTTTAAAATGGCCTAAAAATAGTGTTCATCAAGCTTTGAAAGGTTGAAGGCACATTTGTAAGACCAAAAGGCATTACCAAAAACTCATAATGGCCCTCATGAGTCTTGAAAGCTGTTTTATGAACATCTTCCTCTTTTATTCTAATTTGATGGTACCGAACGAAGATCTAATTTTGTGAAATAAATAGCACCATGTAATTCATCAAGTAAATCATCAATTACTGGAATAGGAAACTTATCTTTGATGGTGTACTTGTTGAGTTCTCGATAATATTGGACACATCCTCCATGTTTCATCCTTCTTACATGTACCATGACCACTTTGGTGAAGAATATGCACTGCTATGCCTGCACGATGATACCTACCTTCAACATTTCCTGAACCATTTTCTCGATCTCACTTTTTGGGAATATGGGTATCTATATGGTCTGATGTTAGGTGTTTGGCTCCCTGGAATCAATTGAATGGCATGATCATGATCCCTAACTAGTGGTAGTCCCTTTGGAATTGCATCAAAAATAGATGAGTGAGCATCAACAATCTTCTGAAGATCGGGTGGCATTCAAGACTCGTATGTTTGTACTTCTATGGAAAATAACTTTTCTATAAATCCATCTACTCATTTTCTGATAACCTTCTACATCTGATGAGAGATAATAATTTGTGGAGACTTAGCTACCATCCCATTCAATTGTATTGTCCTTCCATCTGAATGAAATCGCATGAACAATTCTTGGAAATTCATCTCTATAGTACCTAAGGTTGTGAGCCATTGGACACCCAAAACAATATCTGCCCCTCCCATAGAAATAGAAAACATAGGTGAGTCTAACATGTAGTCTCCCATAGAAAGCTTGATACTATGGCACTTTCTGTGCACTTGATTGTCCCACCATCCACAATCATAACTTGCATTTTTGGAGCTGGGTAAATAAAACAATTGAGGTGGGTAGCTAACTTACTATTTATGAAGTTATGAGTACTCCCCGAGTCAATCAACATTGTCACCTTCTATTTTTTTAGATAGCTAATAACCTTGAGTGTTTGAGGAGTACTAATACCTGACAATGCATGGCAAGAAATTGTAGGTTGGTGATCCTCTACTTCATCTTCTATCGGTTCCTCGCCCCTCCTATAATTTCAGCATCTACATCATCCTCATTATATCCGTCAATATAGAACAACTTCTTCTCAACACATTTTTGTCTCGGTCCATATTTGCTATCACAGTTAAAACATAATCCTTTTGCTCTCTTTTCTTCCATTTGTTGAGGAGTCAGTATAATTGGCCTAGAAAATGAAGGGGAAGAGATACTACGGTCTCTGGTGTTAATGAAAGGTAGCCTCCTACTACAAAGAACTTTTTTCCTCTCGCTTTCGACGTGCCATGATAATAGAATCAGAAAGCTTGAGTGGATTAAACATACGTACCTCATGCTCAATGTGGTCCTTAAGACCCCCAAGAAATAGGTCATTCAAATTCTCTTCTGGTATATTCTCCACCCTTAAGGATAGGTTTTAGAATTGATGCACATAATCTTTGATTGATCTTGTTTGTCGTAACTTTGCTAATTGACTAAATTAGTTCTCTAAAACACTATAACTATAGTGTAATTGCAACTCCTCGGTAAAAACTGTCCAAGTGACACCGAGACCATTCTTCTGCCTCTGAGCACATAACCATCGATACCAAAAAAATTGGTCTAGTTCAAGATATAGGGATGCCAATGTCACCTTTTGTCCTGATGGTGTTTGATGTATCTCAAAGAATTTTTCCATTTGATTTATCCAATTTAGGGGATCTTTACCATCAAATTTGTGCATATCCACTTTCGGCATCATGTTTTGTGGTTGTGAATAAGTTGGATTCTTATTGGGCTGGAAAAGTGATCCAACATGGTTATTTTGTCCATGATTTTGAACTAAAGATCCTCCTTGGTTGATATGGGCTGATTTGGGCCATATTGTTTACCCTTTACATGTTGCATGATATCATCCAACCGATGATTGATTTGGGTTGTCTCCTTTAGAGGCCATCTCAGATTGTACATTTCACAGCTCATACTCAAGTTGGATCACCTTATGATCAACTGAGGTAAACCCTAATGCTGAGGAATCTATATTTACCCCTTTTGACTCCATCTCTTCAATCACTATCCCATCTTTATCTGGGGTTTTACCTAGAGTAACCGGATTCTTTTTTGCTCTTATGGAAGGCCCCGCCATGATATCAAACCTTAGGGTTTAGGGTTTTGATATAAATTAGGCTGAACAGGAAAAAACACAAAGAAGATAATAATACTATTTTTGAGAGCTTTCCAAAAATGTAACGAACTTGAAAAAATTCCATAATTTTCACCCTAGGGAGCGATTTTATTAAAAAAACATAAATTTGTAATAACTTTTGCAAAATAAATCAAAAAAGTTTAAAATTTTCAAGGAACCTTACTTGAAATGTTTCATAACTTTGGTAAAAATATCTCCCACCAATTATCTTTGGTTTGAAATATATTTTGGAAACAAAAACAATTAGGGTTTTTGCCCTAATTTTGGCCAAGATCGCAGCTCTGATACCACTTGTAATGAAATTACTAATATAATTCAGATAATGAGCAGCAATAGAACACTAAATAACACAATATTTTAGAATAATTATCTCAATATTCAATTATAATAGCTTCACCACTTCAAGGGGGAAACCTCCAAACCATAGAATAAGACTCAAATGCTCAAAAGATAATGAACTACTACCTACAATCCCCTATATATATTATTCATATGCTATGGCCATCACCAAGGCCAACCTATTAAGCATGATGAAGTATAAATGATATAATAAAATGATATGGTAAGCCACAAGTCGGCTACTCATATCCTAATATAAGCAATAGGTTAAGGCGTAGAAATTCACACACAACCAAACCCACAATTCAATTCATACATCTAGACATTCCCTACCAGGTGGAACTGATTGGGATTTCATCACCCAATAGGAAAACCGTCGTGGTGTTCTAGCCATGTTATAAATATTATATATATTTGGGCCTCACATACCTTTGGGTATATCAAGGACTCCACAACCACAACTACCCTAGAACCATCCATAGATTTCCATTTCCTAGGTACCCTATCAACCTCTTTTTCATTTATTTTTCACATCTTAAGTTAATCAAGATAAGAAAAAAATTGTTGTGTGACTTGCTTATTTTAAAAATCAGCATAGTTTTATCTTTGTTTGTTTCATGTCAATTATCACTAGATCTCAATCTAAGAAAATGGAACAAAACATGAAAAAAAAATGTTTCAATCCCCACTACCATCCAACCAACTTCCACGCTTTCCATTCTCACTTCTAATCCTCTAGCCATCTCAACCATGGTTACTCAACCCATCGTCACCCTTCCCCCTCTTCAAGAGGTTCAATTGTTTCAATCCAATCCTCATGACAAAACCAATCCCTTACCATATCATCATTCCTTCCCTTCTAGACCAGCCACTCCTTCATTCACTTCCTCTATCAATACTTCTAGGCATCCTTTGATCCCTCATGGATCCGTGGATTTTCAGGAGATTCTTCATGTAAATCCGGTTGCTATCCATGATTACCTTCTTCGTAAGACCACTAACATTCCCATTGATGGACCTCCTTGCAATAACTTGATGCCTATCACTCTAATCCAGAGTCCACTCTAGTGCTTACCTCTCAACTCGCAATCTTCTTTCCAAGAGCCATGAGTGAGCTTGTCAAATCCCAACATGAATTTGACCCTAATCAACCATCTTCTTCCAATCCAAATAACCATCAAACTACTCAATTGGTGGTTCCTATTCCACCCAATCTACCTCGTGTCAATACTACCATCCCCATCAATTCACTTTCAATCGTAATCACTTCTCTTCCTATTCAACCATCTCCGAGTCATCCATTCTCTCTTCCATATCCGAACAACATCGTGTTACGTTACCTCTCATTTCCACCTCTCATATTCATGCCAACGTGGTCATCTCACAACCTCTACCATCCAAATCAATGCAGACTCATGGTCTACCTCCTCAAGGATCTCACCATCATATTTCCCCTATTAAATCAACTCAAACTTCCTAACCACCCATTATTTATATTCCAACCAATCCTACAACCAATCAATCACATGCCTCTATCTTACAACAACCTACTCAATCCAACCAATCATATCACATTCCCATCTCCCAACATCAAGTTGTGTCTCAACCCATACAATCACAACCTTCTAATTATATCCCACCTTATCAACCACCTCCATCAACCCCAACACATCCTCAAAACTTTCAAACATATCAATAACCCCATCCATCCACTTCGTACACATCTCAAATTCCCATTTCAACATCTCAACCACCTAATGATCCCTTGTAAGTTCTATTGAGTCAAATGGCTAACCTCAAAGCCATAACTTTGGGATCTAAGACCAATTTTTCATACGATCAAATCTGCAATGAACCCATCAACCCATCCATTTCGGTCAAACCTTATCCTCCTCACTAGGAAATGCCAAATTTTTCTAAGTTCAATAGTAAGGAGGATTGTAAACAACATTTACATGCCTTTAGACATGCGTGATATATTATCACGCATGATCAAGATCTTATGTTATGCACAATTCTGTCTTTGGTCAGACCAACCCTAGATTGGTATAATAACATCCCACAACATTCACTATTCTCATTCAATCAACTCGCACAACTATTCCTTGAAAAAAATTTAATAAACATTTCATGCAAAATTACCATCACCAACCTTTATGCCATCTAACAATATGATGATGAATCTATTTCTGAATTCGTTGCACGATGGCATGGCATCATTAATAAAATCTCATTTCCCCTTCCACAGACTAAAATTATTGAAATCTTCTCACGGTCTTGTGTGAAGCATATCTCATCTCTCCTCCAAATCCAATCATTTCAGACTTTTGAGGAAGCATTCACTATGGGTTGCAAAATTGAGCTTCATGCCCTTAAGAAATGCCATCTTAAAATTCGATCCAAAAACCTAAGATGGAGTTCACAAAATCATCCACACATAGTGACAAATCCAAAACCTCCGCTAACACCATTGTGGTTAAGTCATCATCCACATCTACTTCTCACACAGAGCCTCCACAAAGAGCTCCTAGACCAGCCCCTAATTACACTCCTCATGGGAATCATATAGTTCACTTTTGACAAATTAATGGTAATTAATCTTATTCGACTTCCACCCATTAGACCATTCAACGAGACATGACCTAAATTGACATGTTATCACAAAGATCACTATTGCATGTATCACCAAGTCCATGGACATGATATTGAAAGGTGTCACACATTCAAATATTTGGTTCAAAACTCATAGACTCGAGTGACCTCCAAGTGGAAAACCCTAATGCACCACCTAATAAACCCTTGGATGTCTTCAAACAACCCTTTCCAAACCATCCACCTAATAATTAGACTCAACCTTCTACATCCCAAGAACTAATGCACACATCATCAATACTATAGACCAAGTTTCACAACACCATCTACAATGCCTACATCCATTTAGGACCCTTCTCCAACCATCACACCTTCATCAACATCAATTATTACCACAAATTCATTAGATCCGACTATACCCACTTCTTCATCTTCACCATCTATAAATTTTTCTATTGAACCCTTTCATCATCCAAAGACAACTACAACCACACCATCATCCCCAACATCTATACCAACTTCTACCCCAAGCATTACCACACCCATATCAACATCTGAAACTACACCTATGTCTACACCATTACCTACTATGCAAACTCCCATAATCAATACAAACACAAGTGACACTCCAATCATTTCAACAACACCTACAACACTTACACCCACTCATCCTAAAACCACCTCATCAACTTCTCCTTTAGACATTGTTAAACGCATCATGCAGAAACCTCTCCCACCATCAATATTACAAGAATTACTACTAAAGCCAATCACCATGGAGTCTCTAACCAAAGATGCCACTACTTCCACCAAGGACAAATCTCCACAAGTAAAAACTAAAAACCTTGGTGTCCCTATTCAGAAATCTCTTACACATCCGCATAAAAAGTTAGAGATTCCTTCCCCTAAGACCAATCATCCTAAAGCCACATCATCACCACCATCCTTAGGAACATTCTCCTCTATTTGGGACCACCCCTTTCATCTAAAACCTCCGCCATTAGTAAGACAACACAACATCGACCTTCTTCTAAATATTCTACCACTTCTACTCCTAAAACCAAATCTAATTCATCCACATCATCAACCACGATCCAAAGTCAAACACAACCACCCCTATCCTCTTCAAAATCTAAGGAAAAATCAAAGGATCCCATCAAATCACCTCAATTCAAACCCCATCACAAACCCCTTCGTTTATAGCCGCATAATCACCTAGTCCCTTGGGGTATTATACAACAATGTTTTACCAATTGCTCCAAGCATCAACAATCACTTTACCATCCATCATACCCTTTGATCCAAATACACCAAGACCCTCATGGTTTGACTCAAATATTATTTTTACATATCATCGTGTACTGTGTGGCAAGAAATTGAACATTGTAAGTCCCTTCAAACCATCATACATAATCTCTTTGAAGAAGATGACCTTCTTGAGGAGGGAACAAATTTTTCATCATAGACTTCTTCATCCACACCCTCATCCACTAAAATATCTAAGTCACCTCATTCATCTAAGACTTATGTCACCATTCCTCCACCTACTTCAACTCCTCTTGAGGAACATCCTCCTCTACATTGATGTTGTTTGGGTCACCACTCATTATTATTGTGAATGTCCTCCACCCAATAAAGCAAATTCCAAAGTGGTTGTCGTTGCACCTCCTAAAGAGTCTACCAAAACATCTTCATCATCCAAACCCAAGGTGTCCATCCTAGTTGCCCCTCATCCTGTCACTCTTGAAAAATTATCACAAAACAACTTCACTAGGCCCTAATTAAGATGTCACTCTATGAGCTTATCCAAATCTCTCCGCAGATCATAGGCAAGCCCTCATGGAAAATCTTAAACGCATCCCTACCACTAGTGATGAAGCCCAACCCTTCACATATCTCGTCGAATCACCTAGTGCTTTGACTTCCGTATCTTTTTATGACATTGAGATTCTGGATATTACACCGAAAGAGCATGACCTTCCCCTCTTCATCATCATTCGAATCAATGACACCTTCATTCATCAATCTATGATAGATAATGGAGCTAGCATCAACATCATATCATCCCATAACTTTGACCAAATAAATCTCCCTAAATCCATCGTCACTCAATCACCTACAATCTTACATGCTTTCAATGGCATTATCATCCCCTCTTTAGGTATGATTATTCTTCCCATCCGTTTTGGTGAAAAAATCCAACCTGAAATCTTCTATATCATAGAAGGGGAGTTTCAATATAATGTATTGTTATGGAGACCTTGGATTCACGCTATGTGTTGTGTCCCTTCCACCCTCCATCGATGTATCAAATATGAGCACGAGGGGAAGATTCTAACTCTCCCCTGCAGACACCCCACCATTCAAAGCATGTAATATGACTTATCATCCTAATGATGTGCTCATCCCCACACAAGACTCATCTCAACCATCCACTAGCTCATCCATTTTCACATCTAAGCTTCCTAATGATGATTCTATTGACAAAGTAATGGATAAAATTTTGTTGGGGGTATCGCATTCTTACACTAAATGTTATTCACATGCCTAATAGACTTCATAAACCTAACAAAGCACTTATATATCAACTAGACTTCAAGGATATCATTCATTTCATTCCACCTAATCTTTGGACCAACCTCATATATGGTGGCATCAATCGCCCTTCATCTCACATCAAGCACTCTAACCTCATACTAAACCATACACTAATGGATTTGGTTATCTATACAAGCAATGATTTTCTCGGACATATCTTCATCGTTGTTCTGGAAAGGATTTGGAATGGGGTGTTATGAGAAAGGAATGCATGGACTTGTTATTGATCAATCTCACAAACCCCGTAAAAAATTCGAGACTAGGTTATAAGGAGCAATCCACTAATCCTCTCACACCATCTATGATGATCATGGACATTGATCCTTCATCTTCCCCATCCATGAGGTTATAGATATAGGTGACATTGTTTCCATCACCTCTATATTTTTTAGAGTCCACCATCACCTTGAGACTCGATCACTTATCAAAGTGTGAAAATAAGACTCGGGTCCCTTCCTATTTGACATCTAAAGATGATAGAAGAATACTCTTCTACCATCAACGTTCTCCATTGTGCTTGATGAAGACACCATCCTTTCCCACATTGGGGTAGAAGATTCCCATATTCATAAAACCTTTCCATATGACTCATCCACTCTCCTTAATAAATCCACTATCAACATTAACATCGGGATTCCTCGAGCCCCGCATTTTCAAAGTGAGTCAATCCCTTGATCCACGGAGCTCGAATCCTTCACCGTGTTCCTTTCTCATTATAGAAAATCCTTTGAATGGTCATATTATAACATGACAGCCTCTAATCATCCATAATTGTCCACAATATTGTCACCTTTCCCAACATTAAGCCGGTTAAGCAAAAGCTTCACCTCATGCACTCGATTTTCCCTCTTTTTCAAAGAGGATTTGTAACACCTCCTTTACCCTAACTTCATATTCCCCATTGACTATCCCCAATGGGTTTCTAACATCGTACCCATTGCTAAAGCATATAGAGATCTTCATATATGCACAAACTTTCAATATTTAAACCTTGTTTTCCCCAAAGAGGACTTCCCGCTCCTAACATCGATCAACTTACAAAACTCACCGCAGGACATGAGATGCTTTCTCTTATTAATAGTTTCTCTCGGGTATAATCAGATACTTGTCGCATCAAAGGACCAACATAAGACCTCATTTATCACCCCTTGGGGGACCTTTTGTTAATGCATCATGCCCTTCAGTTTAAAAAATGTCAAAGCCACTTATCAACGGGCCATGAATTATATCTTCCATAATCTTATCTATAAGACTGTTTGAGGACTACGTTGATGACCTATTCAAGTAAATCTAAGAATTCACATGATCATATCACTATCCTTGACATCCTCTTAGAGCACCTCATTCACTTCTTTCTTCATCTTAATCTAGCCAATTGTGTGTTTGGAGTGTTAACCAAAGTAAACTCCTTGATTTCATCATTTCTATCTCGGGGTATTGAATTTTACCCGCCAAGAATAAGGCCATCCTTGAGATACCTCCTCCCTTTAGCAGATTCATAGTCTTCAAGGTTTTCTTCAAGATACATTATTCGCTTCATCTCACAGCTCTTTTATCATTTCCAACCTTTTCATCATCTTCTTTGTAAATATATTGATTTCAATTGGGATCATAATTGCCAAAGGTCCTTGATGATCTTTAGCAATATATCTTATCCTTGCCGGTGCTTACACCTCCATGCGAGGGGGATCCCTTCTATCTTTATGTCTCCACCTCTAATCATGCTTTAGGATCTATGTTGGCACATCATGATGAGAAAATCCATCTACTATATTAGTCACACTCTTCACAACTATGAGACTCACTACACTAAGGCTGAAAATATTTCTTGTGCTCTTTTCTTCGCTACTCAAAGCTTCGTCATTATCTTCTTAAGCGCAAAAATTCTTTTCAATATAATTGTCTTCCTCATGAGAACTTCCCGATGAGTTCATATTTAACTTTGATCACAAGTTCCATCCCTTTGAAGATGACTCTCTTCTTTGACTGTTATAAGTGTCAACAAGGGGGAGGCACTAACATTATTATAACCCCTCCTTGGGATATGCCTATCCCCATCACAAATAAGCTTAACTTTGAGTGTATAAATAACATGGATGAGTACGAATCTCTCATCTTAGGTCTTGAAACCACAATCTTGCTCGATGTCCAGTCCTTGATATCTATGGGGACTATAAGTGTAAAAATGATGACTTGCAAAGGTATAAATACATCATTGAATTCCTTCTAGGGGCATTTGAATTCTACATGATTCAAGCCATCCCTCAATCTTCTAATAGATTTGAGGACACTATGGATTCTCTCACTTATCTCATTCCATTGACAACTGAAGAGTCTCGACTTTCTGTTGTTATCCGACACTAGGATCAACCCACCCACATCCATGATCTTCCTCGTGTCAACCATGTTGACATTTGTAGACATGCAAAATGTCAACATGGTCATTTAACAATTAAGATTCTTATAATATATAATAATCCATTCCCATTATCAACCATATAATTATTAATTATAAAATTAATTAATTATTATATGTAATCATACTTCAATTATTTCCTTTCAACATTCCATAATCCCATTACATCCTTATAAATATTAATACATCATTAATATTTTATTTACCATACTAACTAATCCTCATTAACTATTTTCTAGCAATTTAAAAATACTCACCCACCTACCACCTACCCTATACCTACTCTATGCCTAGCTTCTCCATCTAATCACTCTACTAAACATAATTAATCTCACCTAACTACAAGCTAAATGACCCTCTAAATCTAGAGGCTTCTATTTCTAGAAGCCTCTCCATTTTTCCCTCTTATTTTCAAATATTCAAATAAATGTGCATTATTCCATTGAATTTTTAATCAATAGAGAGTTCTCATTAAATCTAGAATTCTCCACATCTAGAAAATTCTCCACTCTCATGCATCCTTAACCATTGATCTTATCCAACATGGCAAGATCTCAACCATTTATTTTTGCCTCCTCTAGCTATAAATAGAGTTACCACCCTCCATGAAAAGCACCTTAGAACTATTGCAAACTTATGTTGTCAAAATATCTAAGCATTATAGAAATATTCATAGCATTCCATCAAGCCAAAAACATCACTTGATCAAGGGAAGGTGCCGCCAAAATCAGTCCACAAATTTGAAGCATTCTCATACCATCTCACAAGTAAATCAAGGAGCAAATAAAAATCATCAAAGGAGGATGATTTCACTTGTAGGTAAGTACAAGTATATTACTTTCTCCCCCTTTTATCTCTGCTCAATTTGAGGTAGATGAACTATTGTGTTATATTTTGTGTTTAATTAGTAGCATTTAACACTAAGAACAAATCATCAAATTTTCAAAAAAATTGGTGAGATTTAAACTCAAATTTTTTGAATTTTCATGGTTTTGTTCCATTTTAGCGCATACGACCTGAAACAATGCTTTTGTTACCTAAAACAACGCTTTTATCATAAAACCACACATTTTTGTCAATTTTTCTCTGGGTATGTAGGAAAACCTTCGGTGTTTTTGTGTCTCATGTGGCACATTTATTGTACTTTCAACATGTTTGTACCTTGTAGTAGCGCTTTTATGTACTAACATTGTGTGTGTAGGATCATCGCCTGTCACAACATCAGCTTGTTTATTAGACTTGTAGCATGTTTATACCCTCTAGTAGCACTTTTATGTACTTGGCACTCTGTCTTTGCAGGATCAATGCTTTTGTCACAACATCAACGGTTTTATTAGACTTTAGCATGTTTGTTCCATGTTTTTTTCATAGGTTTGAACGCGTTTGGATAAGTATCTTGCATTTGTATATATTTTAACGTGTTTAACTCCTATAATAGGATGTTTTTTTTTCCGATCTATGTTTTGCAAGATTAGCGCATTTGT
Organism: Taxus wallichiana var. yunnanensis; assembly: GCA_018340775.1. Lineage (NCBI taxonomy): Eukaryota > Viridiplantae > Streptophyta > Pinopsida > Cupressales > Taxaceae > Taxus > Taxus wallichiana. The sequence goes on from CM031242.1 coordinate 341,227,503, forward strand.
CTCGTATTTCGAGTTCTTTTGTTATAAAACAATGTGTTTATCTTGTAACAACGTGTATATACCGATAAAACAGATTTCTTTTGTTTTGAACAATAGCTAACATATATTAGTTTTTGGTAGTATTTTCATGAATCTAACATTCTATTTTTGCAGGAAAATTACAGAAACAAGGGGATATTTTGGATTTAGCATTTAATTTACATTTAATCTAATGTTTTGTGGTTGTAGGATATCAATTATATTTAGACTACTAACCTTTGTTTTGCAGCCCTGAAAGTCTAAGCATATTGGGGTTTTTAGTAAAACTACTAACCTTTTTGTTTTACAGGTCCCCTTGTCGAAGACCCCATCATATAAATTATTTTTAGTTTTCATTAATTTGTGTGATATCTTTTTGTACTTTGAGTGCTTTCTTGTTTAAACCCAAAGGCGATGTTGTGTATGCTCTCCTCTTGTGTCTAGGACAATCTTGAGGATCAAAAGAGGTTAGTCTTTCTTCCCTTTTTATTTTTTAGGGGGTAACATGATGTGGAAGTGACATCCACACACTTACCATAGTCCTAGGGTCTCATGACCGTGGGATTCACCTCCATGCACGTAGACACACCCCGTGTTCGGTGGGGTATATAAATTCTTGGAGAGTGTCATTATTGGCTAAGCACTTGCTTGTTTTAAGAGTGGCGTGAAGTGATGGGGATTCCATGTCCCAATACCTAGGCCTTAGACAACAACCTTGCAACATGGACTTGGGCCCCATGTACTGTAAGGTATATCGGGGACACCCCTAGTGAGCTTGTCATCCTAGACTAGGTAGCCCTTTTGGCTACATATTGAACTATAGTACAAGGAGACAAGACTTCCCAAGATCACTCACTAGACGATCACACATTGGCACATAGGTGGAGAGCCAGTTTATGGCACCGTCGTCAGTGTGTGGTATTAAAAGTGAGCTATATTTTGGTTACAATCCCACCTAACTAGTTAGGGTTGTGCTTACATGGTTGTACTTATTTGAGTGTTTTTCGAAACTAGTAAATGACCCTGACACTAATCCTCATAATCAAACCATATATTCACCCATTTTCACCACAACCTTTTAACCTCTATTTTCAAAAATACATCATCAACCGTTGACCAAATCTTCCTCATCATGTACCATTAATCATACTTACCACAATTATCCTATAAAACCAAAATAATCCTCCTTTTTCACCTAATATATAAATTTTGACCATACATTATCCCCTTTCCATTATACACATCCTTTGTAAATAATAAACCAATTTTTTCCACCATAAACTTTAGACATACACTACCATCATGTAAATACTTTTATTTAAACTTTCCACATTACCACAAAAATCCAAAATCTAAAAAAAAAGAGAACCAATATTCCCATCCCATTAAATAAATTTCATAATATCAATTCCACACTATCCACCCTTTTCTTACTAAGAAAAAACACATAAATAATAATCCATCTCATTAAAAATATGACATAAACACACTCTTCCATCTTCCAAACAAAAATATTATCCTTCATCTTAAACCACATAAGTCATACCATATTAAATTACTTAGCGTTTCCTATTGGAATCTCAAAAAAACTAATGTAGGCCTATAAGACTCCAAAAACTTATCCCAATCATATACGTCCTTCTTCATAAACCTTATATCCTCATACACATTTATACAAACACTTTCAATCCTAAACACCCCATTTACGATCCATTTTTGATACGACTAACCTAATCTTATTAATCAACATCTTGCTAATAGACAAAATACCCTTATCATCTATCCTATTCTTCTAAGCCCTTATAACAAGGCACATCCTAAGCCCTCTACTAACGAGGAAAATCCTTCTTCTATTCTCCCCCTCAAATTTCTTCCATCCTATAAGCAAGAGTAGATTATTGAGATTATACGTCGATTAACTAAGGAATCATAATCTTTTCATCCAACATCCTTCATTTATTCCAAACATATTCATCTCATCAATACATCTCATTAACATCAGAGTCTAAATGACACCAGGAGAATAGTAACTCGATCCCAATTCGGAAATGATGAAGAAAACAGTCACCACAATGTAGAACATAATATATTCAACCACAATTATTATGACGCCAATGTCAAAGAAAATCGACCTAGAGGAGAAGACGAGGAGACCATGGTCAACACTAGCAATGATGATGACTCAAGTACCTACTTTATAGAAGGAATAAGAAGAGAAATGCTTAACCATTTCGTCGAGAAAATAAAGATGCCCTCTTGCTCCAGCTATATCACATGGGGAAAAACTTCCTTTTGATTACACTCATGACCAACTCCAAAGTCTCCTCCAAGATGACAATGATAACATTGGCCAATGACCACCATCCACACACCATCATAATCTGAATCACCATCATGTTTTATACAAACGTGATGACAGAGAGAATAACCCTAACATATCCAAAGAAGTTGTATTATCCCAACTATAAAAAATGAGTAATCAAATCACTCATTTAGCCTCTCAAATCAGCCATGCAACCATCCAATGATCATGGATCCCAACACTCTCAACCTAAATTCAACCCACCACCTCCCAATCCTCCGAACCAACCTTGGAGCAAGAAGTAAAATATATAAAGGAAATGCTTCAAGGGTTGCAACTCAGTGCACAAGGACAATAGTATAAATTTGAGGAACTTTTTCCCTATCCTTTTGACCGCGACATCTTATGGGTCCCTTTTCCACCATATTTTGAACCACCCAAATTCAAAAATATAAGGGAAAGGGTGATCCCCTGTGAACACGTTAAGGAGTTCTATATGTTGTGCTAATAAGTAGCCTACGACGACTCCTATTTTCTAAGACTCTTTTCTAGAATTCTAGGTGGTCCCGCTTTAGAATGGTTCCTCCAATTAGCCAAATGATCATTACAACGTTCGCTGACTTTCAAAAAAAATTGTAAAACATTTCTCATATAATGTAGAACATGATGTCACAATGATTGACTTGTGCAATACTAAACAATGCGTAATGGTGAAAGTTTCTCATCATTCCTATAATGATGGTGAGCCCTTGCTAGCTGCATTCCATGGCCCATACCTGAAAAATAACTAGTTACCATTTTTGTCTCTAATCTCAATCAGAATTAGCCTTCCATCTACAAGTCCATTACACAAATACATTTGATGACATCATTGAGAAGGGAATGCAAATTGAAAAGGACCTTGTTGCAAAAGGCCTTATTAAGATATATTCCCGTGATAATCATAACCAATCCAATCAACCTTCTACATCAAAAAAACCTAAATACTTTAATAAGAATAAAAATGTTTCGTGTGAGTAATAGACACCAAAAATATCTAGCATGTCCATACAACAACTGCCATATCCATCCCTAAAGGATAACCTTGGTCTACTCAAGACTCCAAGCGAAGAACATACACCCCCTTGGTGAGTCTATGGAAGCAATCCTTGATAAATTAATTGCTATCAATATGGTCATTTTCCCTAAACTCAGCCCCTCGATGAGATCGACCCAAACCTTCATGGTTCAAGGAAAACGAATATTACAAGTTCCATAAAATCAAGGGTCACACCACACATCGTGTATGAAATTAAAGAATTATATTCAAGACCTTATTGACCAAGGTGAAATTGAAATAGAGGACAATGCTTCCACTTCTTCTCAAAATCAAAAACTCAGGATCTATCAAAATCCCCTTCCTAATCATGGTCAAAACAATGCTTCTAACTAGGGTCAGGAGAAGTCTGGAAGTAAACCTAAATCATCCAGTAATCATACCAACCACATCAATTACCATCGTGTACCCCCTGTTTACACGTCACTTGTTGGCCATATCCACTATTCTTCCTATCAAGTAGCCACCATTAAAATCAAAGGGCCCTCGTTAAACCCTTAGTGTGTTGTCATTTCCTGAAGGAAGTGTGTGGTGGTTCAAGGAGCCGCTTTGTCCTCTTCTAACTCAACACCGCAAACACAATATAATATCATCGAACAACTTGAGAATACTCCCATGCAGATATCCATCATGGACCTTCTCAAGACTTCATCTGTCCACAAGGACATTTTATACCATGCCCTCCAAGAGACACGTGTCCCCACTAACATTGATCCTACACAATTTTAGGCCCTTGTTTCTCATCTCTATCCTTATCCAACGCTCCCACTCACCTTCACCCAACAAGACTTGCCACCACACGGTCTTGCCCATAATCTTCCTCTCTACATCGAATTCCATATCGAAAATATTTACGTTAAAAAAGAGCTAATAGACAATGGATCAACTCTTAATCTTTGTACCATCAATCTCATCCATCGGTTGGGATACAACTAATTTAATATTAAACAAGATATTATTACTATTAAAGCATATGAAAACATGGAGTGCAAATCAGTCGAAACTATCTATTTTCCTATCAACGTTGGGCCTATCATGCTTCCCACCCTTGTCCACGTTATAGACATCTAGTTCCCATATAATCTCTTGCTTAGTCGGCCCTGGATGCATGAGATGCATTCCATACCATCCACGCTACATTAATGTATCAAATTTGAACATGTTGGTACAAAAGTCAGTATCATGGCAATACCTTTCCCTTCCAATATTTTCAAGCGTTAGAAGTTGAAAACTATCAAGAACCTTACTACCCTATCACTGAACCTACACAGTCATCACCACCACCATCACCCACCACTTCATATATCTCACTAGATAGTCTTCCATCCTCATCTCACAACACTTCCTCATCATCCACTCCTCTTCTACCTACTCCAACCATATCCACTCCCCTTTTACCCACTCTACCACTCAAACTAAAATTGACAGGGTGTGGAGAATATCAAACCTTTAGCATCGACCAACTACCACTATCACCCAAACAAACTTGGAAGGCCTGACATCTGTCCAAACAAATGAAAAACATATGTGTTGGGCTCATCCAATTTTATCCATTTCAGGTGTCTTATAGATGAGTAAATTGCACCATCCAATTCCACATGGCTTATTGATGATTCTATACCCTCTTGTTGTTCTAATAATAAATATATGATTCCTAAAAGGATGATGACTCATATGGGATACTCTGGACAAGGACTAGGTCGCCACGGACAAGGCATCCCTGAACCTCCAGCTTTTACCTCCAACCTTGATGGCCATAGACTAGGATATTTGCCACCTAGTGAGGATATTCATGATGACCTTAGTGATACTTCTAGTACAAACTGAGGAAGTCATTGATAGCATTAACATGAGATTTGTTTATATCCAATACGAAGATTTCACCGCCACTAATATTTTCCACAATACCGATGTTCTTGCCATCAACATCGCCTTCACCTATCCACATCTCATTCAATGGGACAAATGATAAGAGCATGTCCCTCTTGACTCATTTCAGAATGATGAAGAAATTCTTGAGTTCATGGGAACTCGCGATATAACATACATGCTGGGGATCAGTAAAAAGGTTTCCAAATATGCTTAAACACTAACACCTACTTTAGGGAACAGGAGCCTCCCCTTTCCCTTCCATCCCAATCTAATATCCCTCATCCCAAATTCTCTTGTCACCTTGACAAGGAAGATCCCCTCACTGAATTCTTCCAGAATCCCCAAATCCTGAAAATGATCCAGTTATTGATCAACTTCTTCCATCTCTAAATCACTACAAGATGGCTCAATGTCATTAATTGAGGAAACCATTGACATCAACATCGGCATAGAAGAAGAACCTAAGATTCTCAAACTGGGGGCATCTTTGTCTATAGAGGAACAAGACATCTTTACCACACTCCTAAAAGAATTTTTAGATATATTCACATGGTCCTATGCGGATATGCCTAGTTTGGATCCTTCTCTCATGGTCCACAATCTTGTAGTGCATAAAGATGCAAAACCAATCAAACAAAAACTTTGAAAAATGCATCCAAAAGTCACATTGCTTGTCAAAGAATAATTACAGAGGCTATTTGATGTCGGTTTCATCGACCCATTGATTATTTTGAATGGATCTCAATATTGTCCTAGTAGGCAAGAAAACTAGGGGCATTTGCATCTATACCAATTTTCACGACATCAATAAAGCTTTCCCTAAAGATGATTTCCCACTACCAAATATTGATATGATCATCGATTCTACACTAGGCATGAGATGTTGTCTCTCATGGATGGTTTCTCTAGCTATAATCAGATTAAAATTATTGAAGAAGATCAACATAAAACAACTTTTACTACACCTTGGGGCACATTTTTCTATCAAGTCATGCCCTTGGACTCAAGAACGTCGGAGCCACCTACCAATGTGCGATGACTATCATTTTTCATGACATGATGCATGATATAGTTGAAGATTACGTCGATGACATTATGGGAAAATCTAAAACTCGCGAAGAACATCCTATGGTCCTTCATCAATCTTTGAACAACTCCAGGAATATAAAGTCTGTCTAAATCCCAAGAAATGTGTTTTCAATGTCACATCTGGCAAGATCCTAGGATTTATTGTCTCAGTGTGGAATTGAAATTTATCCAGATAAAGTCAAAGTTTTTTTTAAATGCCTCCACCTAAAAATATCAAACAACTATGAAGCATACATGGAACGATTCAACCCTTCGGAAGATTTATATCATAGCTAGCAGATAAATTTCATCCATTCCATCATTTTCTCAAGAAGGGAACATAGTTTCATTGGAATGAAGAATGTCAAGCATCTTTTGATAAACTTAAGGAATATCTTATGCATCCTCTTGTCTTGGTACCTCCTATTTAGAATGCCTCTTCTTCTCTACATATCAGCTACACAACACGCCTTGGGATCTCTCCTAGCACAACATGATATCCATGGAAAGGAACAAGCCATCTACTATCTAAGTCAAACCTTAATCACTTATGAGCTCAATTATACCCCAATGGAAAAATCATGTCTTGTTATAGTCTTTTCCTCTCAAAATATATGACATTACATGCTCAATAATATCGTTAAGCTCATAGCTAAAGTTGATCCACTCAAATATCTACTTTCTAAATCGGATCTCACAGGATGATGGCTAAATGGATCATGCTTCTCAGTGAGTTTGACATTGAATATGTTAATTAGAAATCTATCAAAGGACAAGTTCTAGTTGACTAGTTGGCAGAAGCTCCAGTCTCTGATTCTACACCACTCACCACGTGGTTCCTAGATGAATCCATATGTATAGTTGTAGAGTCAGATACATGGACATTATACTTTGATGGATCCTTCACACATCATGGCTTGGGAGTAGGTATCCTATTTATCACTCCTCAAGGTGACCTAATTCCTAAAGATTTCTGGCTTTCTTTTCCTTGTACCAACAATATAGCTGAATATGAAGCACTTATTGTCGGTTTAAAGATGACCATTCAATGGAATATAAAGCATATCAATGTCTTTGGTGATTCACAATTAATCATTAAACAAGTTAATGATGAATATGCCACTAAGGATGATAAATTAATCCCTTACAAAAGAATGGTTGACAGTTTTAAGGCCTATTTCCAACATATTTAGTTTGAACAAGTCCCTTGTATAAGTAACAAATCAACGAGATGTTATGGCTACCATCGTCTCTCTTCTAGATGTGCCCTCGATGCATCTCAATTGCAGTTTTTGTTTGAGCAACTAACGATCCCAACTTATGATACTCATGAGTCGGAGATGGTTTGTGAGATTATTGGTCCCAATTCCCCTTGGTACCATGACATCTACACCTATCTACATGATCATACCCTTCCACCAAATCTCCCTCGCAGCCATCACAAATCCTTCATCCAATGAGCCTCCCGCTTCACTATCCTTAGCGATACCCTTTATCATAGAAGCTTTGACGAAACTCTGTTGCAATGCAATGATTAACTTTCCAAGAGGCCAAATCAACACTTCAAGAAGTTCACACATGAATTTGTGGTGCCCACACCAGTGGTATGGACCTAGCCAAAAGCTTCTATGAACCGGTTAGTTATTATTGGTTAAACATGGAAATTATGCATGCTCATGTCTGCAAATGTGTCCAATGTCAAAAGCATGTTGACCTCATCCACGCACCATCACTATGTGCATGGTTTTGTTTAGCTAAGTTAGGTGAGTGAGAACTAACACCTAAATAGTTCTATAACAAAGCTAAATCAAAATCTAAAACACCATCAAGATGAGAGCTAAACAAGATCAATATTAAGCATAATGCATTAAATTTGAACTAAGATCAAATTAACATGCTAAAGTATTCAAAACCTCTACTTCTCTAGATTACCAACAAAATTAAATGGACCTATGTAGACTCCATGGAAATCAAATTGATTTTTTTAATCTTCAAGAACCTAGGAATGGGAGTTCATCAAATCTTGGCTACTGAAGACCACTTTGACTATTCCCGATATGACCCAAGAAGTTGGCTAGAAAATGCAAGAAGGAGTCTTAGCTCTTCAAATGGTGAATTTCTCAAGAATAACAAAGAAGCTTATATTCTATTTGTTATGTGCTTTGCTTTTGTCTTCTCAAGGAATTTAGATGTAAGTGTAAAGAGGTAGGAGGAGGGCTTTTATATAGCCCAATGGATAAAGGAATAACTACATCCCTTTGCATGTGGGATAATAGGGATGTTGAGTTAGTTGTGGATAAGGGGATTTAGATAGGGTTGAGTTAACTTTAGGAGGGTTTATCTTTTTTTAGTGACCCATGTCAATAAAGGTGGCTCATTAATTAATCAAGATGATTAATTAATAGATGTGCAAGCTTATAAAAGCTTTTTAGAGGAATATTAGCATGATTTAGACTATAGAGGGGATAGAATCAATTAAATATTGATTTATTGGTTTAATGAAAGGGGAAGCTAATTAATTAATAATAATTAATTAGTCTAGATAGAAGGAAGGATTAATTAACGGAAGGTCATTAATTAGGGTATTTGTTGGATAGGCGACTTAATTAATTAGCGTAGTGTAATTAATTAATGACGATAGGAGAGAAGGTGAGTGCTTTTGACGATATGTCACCAATTTGCAGGAAAGGAGATAATTAGCACAATTTAAGTATTTAAATTGCTCAGGCATAAATACAGTGTCTACAATCACAAGCCTTACAACTCATCACTACCCCATGGCCCTTTTCTACCTAGGGTCTCGATCTCATGGGAAAATTAAATCCCACTTCATCTGATGGCCACAAGTTCATTATCATTGCCACAAAATACTTCACTAAGTGGGTTGAAGCCATTCCGCTCACCTATGTCACCGGTAAATAAATATCCAAATTTATCCTTAACCACGTCATCTGCCACTATGATATCCCATCCACACTCATCACAGAACAATGGAAAATCCTTCAAAAACTAATACGTCTATGAAATTTGTGACAAAATTCCATATCAAGCTCAAATTTTCCACCCCCTATTATCCACAAGGCAATGGCCAATCTGAAGCATCTAACAAGATGCTAAAGCGCATTCTTGGAAAAATAGTGATCAATCAAGACGTGATTGGCATACATAAATATATCCCACCTTATGGGCCTATCGCACCTCCATCCACACTCCCACTGGTGCCACCCCGTACTCTCTTGTATTTGACATCAAGTAATTTTTCTTATCAAGATCAAAATCCCATACCTACATGTTTCCCTCCAACACCTCATTGATGATGAAGACTACGCATCCATCACCTTCAAGAACTCAAACTTCTCAATGAGAAACACCTCCAAGCCCTGGACCACCTCAAATCCTATCAAAATCACCTTCTTCGTCATTATTGTAAGTGTGTAAAGGACCATGAGTTTGAAGTCGATGACTTAGTCCTCAAATAAAATCATCACAACACTAACAACAATCGAAAAAAGAAGGGTAAGTTCAAACCAAATTAGCTCAAACCATATGTCTTCATAGCTAAATTTTGCTCAAGTGTTTATAATCTTGCCACTCCGAACATATACGAGTTAGATGAGTCTATGAATATTATGCATCTTTTTTGCTTCCATGCTTAAGTGCCTAACACTCCACATCTAAAAAAATAAACAAACAAACAAATCCATCCAAAGGTGAAATCCACTTTGGTGGCGCCTTGGGCAAGTACCTTGGTGAAAATTAGTTTTCAACGATATCATAAATCCGATCCTCTGTCTACTATCACTCTACGACACTAACACAAGCACACCAGGGGCAAACTACCCCTTCATCTCCACATCCCTTGTATCCCTATTCACAATTATCATCCTAATATACCTTATCCATTCTCTAAATCCAAACTTCTTTTGATCCTTCCTACGCCACATAGGATCTATCATGATTAGGAATATTTATCCTGCTCTTAACTCATGTCGCATTCTCCATACTCTTTTCCCCAGAAATAGAATTCCAGGAGTTTCAGTCAACTGCCGAGAAATGCAACCCTTGTAAGATCCCGAGGCCTTCATTTCTCTCCATCCCCTCCATTTACATTCATTGCTACTCGTTTACTACCACTCTCCCTTCTCTTTGTTATCCTATCACGTTTAACGTCATAGTTATATTATAAATATTTGTACAAAATTCAAGAACATTTGACACCCATTTCCTTTGTAAATACCATATATTACATTAATAACATAAACAAATTATACATCCATCCATGCATCAAGATCCATGACCAAAATCCTAATCTACATCTAACACATAGTCATTATCTCATCCATAATCTATAAATAAACGGTAAATACCAACATCCATCTCTAACATAAGCCAACAATCTAACACATCACATCATACATAAACCATCTACATATCATATGCCATCACAATAACAATGAATAATAATAAATATGATCCCATTCACATTTTATCCTCATTACGACAATCATCAAATAATACTTACAAATTAATACCATCCATCATTAAACTACATCGTCATCACTATGATTAACCACAATAAAATAAAATTTCATCACATATATAAACATGTAAAAAATTAACATTTTAAGTACACATCATCACATCTATACACCATCCACAATAAAGATAATATTCTCATCAAAACCATCATGAACCAAATCATCTAAACAATCTCATTATCACATCACACACTCATCATGATAATCACTAAAACATTAAACATTATCAACATCATAATAAAGCAACATCATCAATCATCATCACACTACATCATCAACATCAAAAGAAATCACATCATCTCATCATATACAATCTAACCATCATCATAAAAATGTCCCATAACATACACTATACATCCAAAATGATAAGCATTCATATACATATCCGTTAAAAACTGATCATCATAATCATCATACAATGTCTCACTACATGTACATGCCATAATACAAAAATCATCAAAAATGGTAATCATATATCGTGAATCATCCATATACATATATAAAAAATGTGACCATGTTTTTCATCAAATATCTAACAAAATACATATGATACAATATACAATGGAACTCATCAAGGTGTCAAACTCATAGTATCATCCCCCTCTAGTGGAGGTTGTGCAACACTAGCTGTGCTCCTAGAAGTTGTGGATCGAACCGGTCTCCAAGCCAATCTCTATCCAGATCCTTGACCTACTTTATTTCCAGCTACATAATCTATATAGCGTACATAATCTAGCCACTCATGTATCATAATATCCTCATAATAATAGCGCATCTCAACAATAAAATCCTGATAATGTTGTATTGATATTGTCTCGAGGAGGCCCCATCTGTCCTGATCTCCATGAAGTACTCAATGTTGCTACCGCCCTGCCCACTGTGACCCACTCTATGTATCACTCCCCCCACTCCTCCATCCAACATACCATATCTCACCTTGTATGCCTCCCAATCCACAAAATATATGTTCGAAATGTATAGCATGGTTCCACTCCTACTCTATCCGAGACAACTCCCCCTACAATCATGTAATCTCTTCCTCCCTTTGTCTCACTACCATTGTCAACCCATGTATATCTCTCATACAAAATACATCTCTCACTTGTAAACCAACTATCTCTATTGCTTGTGCACGCACCTCCCTCTCTAACATTTCTATACGTGCTGCAAATCGACACCTCCTCCATCCCCTCTTACTCCTCCATCCCCTCCCGATCCTCTCGCCTCTCGACCCTCCCTACTCATCCCCTCCTACTCTTCCATCACGACCTATTTACCCATCCCGCACACAATCACACCAAACATATTAGCCCTTTCCTCTAAATTTCTCATGTATCCTTTCCTTCCCTCACCCTATCCCAAAAACACTAGTCCATCATAAATATGTCAATATCTACCCTAAATGCACTAATACATCTTATACACACTAAATTATTCTAACCACTCTCCACTCACCCAAATGTGCTACTTTATACGCTAAACGCGCTACACACATAACCATATGTGTTAAACCCCTACCTTCCCTACTACTAAACATGTTAAACCTAAATAAATGTGCTATCTTTTATTCCTTTGAGCTTAACACCCAAAACACGCCACTACATATGATATACGTGCCATTTTATACAACATACATACTATACCAAAATAAACACGCTAAAACATATCTCTACCCACCCACAAATGTGTTATTTCATGGTCCCACTACCCGATCACCCATACGTGCTACTATTCATTGCGTACGTGTTGAAAAGTGCACCTAAGCGGTGATTTTGACCCCTAGATACCTAAAAACACCCTAAAAACGTCAAAAATGCAAAACAAATTCAGATAATAATTTTAAATTACTCACCTTTGGTAGTCTTATTGTTGTCGGCCACTAGTACTCTCTCACGACATCTACTCAATGGTCCACAATCCTCTCATAATCCATTTCATTCTCCTTAGAGCTCTCGCCGAACTATGCACGGTGAAAATGACCTCTCGTGGACCCCGAAAGCCTTTTATACCCGCCGCGATGGCTTAAAACCTTCCGCAAGCCCGTTCTTCCTCCCCATGTCTTTGTTTTCCTCTGTTTCTTCCTAACTTCCTCAAAATTCCTCCAATATCACCCAAAATTCAAAAAAATGAAAAAATCATACAAATTCAAAAAATCAAAAAAATCATAAAATCATAAAAATTATAAAAATTTAAAAAATGTAAAGATTCAAAAAAATCATAAAAATTCAAAAAAATGTAAAAATTTAAAAAAATCATAAAAATTAAAAAAAAATTGTGAAAATTCAAAAAGATAAAAAAATTGTACAAAGTCAAAAATTCAAAAAAATCATAAAAATTCAAAAAATAAAATAAAATCATGAAAATTCAAAAAAACCAACAAATTGTAAATTTGTTTCAAATACATGTGTATTTATCTTGTATGATTGTTGCATTTTCATTCTCGGGTCGATGATATGAGACCAGTTTTGTTTTCCTTTCTTGTATATGGTTCGATGATATGAGGACCATCTTTCTATATTAATTTGTCTGATGATATGAGGACAGGGGCATTTGACAATTCAATTACCAAGGTCTTCATACCTTGGCATGTTTTTCTCTATGCCACATTAATCATAACAACTAATGATGATACAATGGGCACTTTATGGTAGCACACCCCCTTCTATCATCATCTTTTGGCTTCATTATCATCTAATTCACCATCTAACATCCTCATTCTCTTATCTGATCAATCTATTAATCAATCAATCAATCTCCACATATCCTCTCACATCCAACTAACATCCTCTCATTCAAATCAATCCAACATCCTATAATCCCCAAATCCTAACCCCTTGACCAGGGAATTCTCATGTCTAAATCTAAATCTTCACCCCTTCACTAGGGGCATCCTCCCGTCCAAACAACTTAAACTGAGGCATCCCAAAATCCTACATCTTCATCTCCAATAGCCTCTCATCCAAATGAATCATATAACTCGATCCCAATATCATCATCTTATCCCTTTGATTGGGGCATCCAACATCCAACATCTAGAATCCAGTCCCTCCTAATTTTTCAACTCTTCTCTTCCCCTATTCCTCCCTCCTATTCTTCCTATCCCATATTCCTCTAATTTCCTCATCCTCTACTCTTCCAATCTCCTCCACTTCTCTCTCCCCCTTTTCTCCTTTCTTCCAGTCATTTATTCTCACTCCTCCCCTCTATTTTCCTCTTCTCCTGTTTATTTATTATTTATCTTATCATCTTCCAACATCTTCTCATATTTTCATCTTATAAATCACTCCTCATCCATTTGTGTATCTCCTCTTTTTGAGAGGTTACCCGACTCATTTTCGCCTAACCCCTCAAGGAGGCATCACCTCGCCATCTATCCCACTTCCTCTTCTTTTCTTTTGGTATCATTTGCTCCTCAATAACACTTCAAAGAGGGGGAAATGTAGACATGCAAAATGTCAACATGGTCATTTAGAAAATAATATGCTTATAATATATAATAATCCATTCCCATTATCAACCATATAATAATTAATTATAAAATTAATTAATTATTATATATAACCATACTTCAATTATTTCCTTTCACCATTACTTAATCCGATCACATCCTTAGAAATATTAATACATCATTGATATTTTATTTACCATACCAACTAATCATCATTAACTATTTTCTAAGAATTTAAAAATACTCACCCACCTACCACCTACCCTATGCCTAGCTTCTCCATCTAATCACTCCATTAAACATAATTAATCTCACCTAACCACAAGCTAAATGCCCCTCTAAATCTAGAGGCTTCTATTTCTAGAAGCCTCTCCATTCTTCCCTCCCATTTTCAAATATTCAAATAAATGTGCACTATTCCATTGAATTTTTAATTCAATGGAGAGTTCTCATGAAATCTATAATTCTCCACATCTAGAAAAATCTCCACTCTCATGCATCCTCAACCATTGATCTTATCCAACATGGCAAGATCTCAACCATTGATTTTTGCCTCCTCTAGCTATAAATAGAGGTGCCACCCTCCATGGAAAGCACCTTAGAACTATTGCAAACTTATGCTGCCAAAATATCTAAGCATTATAGAAATCTTCATAGCATTCCATCAAGCCAAAAACATCATTTGATCAAGGGGAGGTGCTGCCAAAATTAGTCCAAAAATTTGAAGCATTCTCATACCATCTCATAAGCAAATCAAGGAGAAAATAAAAATCATTAAAGGAGGAGGATTTCACTTGTAGGTAAGTACAGGTATATTAATTTCTCCCCTTTTTATCTCTGCTCAATCTGAGGTAGATGAACTATTGTGTTAGATTTTGTGTTGAATTGGTTTCATAGTCATTTCATATTTGCATGCTAACATAAATTTTCCTCTACAACACTAATCCTCATGACCTTTGGTATTCTC
Organism: Taxus wallichiana var. yunnanensis; assembly: GCA_018340775.1. Taxonomy (NCBI): domain Eukaryota; kingdom Viridiplantae; phylum Streptophyta; class Pinopsida; order Cupressales; family Taxaceae; genus Taxus; species Taxus wallichiana. The sequence continues at coordinate 341,242,812 of CM031242.1, forward strand.
AAATATTTGATTATCTATCTCAATCCATCATTCCCTCGACTTGTCCAAAAATGGTAGGATGTCCTTTCTTCAACATGTTAACCATTATGTCATCCTTGGCGGCGTCATTTACAAGCATTGCTTCGATGGAATTTTGAGTTGTTGCCTTAAGTCACACGAGTCCACTCGTGCTATCCAAGAGGTCCATGATGGTATATGTCGGGGAAATTTTAGTGGTTTGGTAGTTTCCAAATGTGTCCTTCGCATGGGTTACTATTGGCCCTCGCTCAATCATGATTTTTGTGAATACGTTAATAATTCCATCAAATGCCAACAACATTCCAATCTAATCCACTCTTAGCTAGGCATTACAATCATCTTAGGACATTTATCCCTTTTCACAATGGGGGCTTGACCTCATAGGTCTCAACAATCCAATTTCTTCTCAAACACCATAATGTTATCATCACCGCTCTTGAATATTTCACCAAGTGGGTGGAAGCTATTCCACATACATCAACTAAGACTAATCAAATTGTAAACTTCAGTTATCAGCATATCATTTACCATTTTGGCATTCCTCGTAAGCTCATCACAGAAAACAAAAATTCCTTCAAAAATAAAGACCTCAAGAAGCTTTGTGACTCATTCAACATCAAGCTTGACTTCTCTTTTCCATATTATCCTCAAGCTAATGATCAAGTTGAAGCCACTAACAAAAATATTCGCAATATTATTGCCAAAACTATTGATAAATCAGGTCATGATTGACACCTTCATATTCCATTCACTCTTTGGGATTATAGGAATAATATCTACACTTCCACATATGCTACTCCTTTCTCTCTCATCTACGGCTCTTAGATCATTCTTCCTCTTGAATTCCAAATCCCATCCTTGCACATATCTCTTCTCAAATTTATCTCTGATGAATATTATCACCAATAATGTCTGAAACAACTCGAGTTGTTAGATGAATGTCTCCTTCTCGCTCTTAAACACCATTATCTCTACCAAGAGTACATCAAATGAGCATACAATAAACATCTTAAAGAATGTGGCTTAAACATAGGTGACCTCGTCCTTACAAAAATCAATACATCACTATTATGTAAAGGATCCAACTTGGAAAATTTGCTCCCAACTAGATTGGACCCTACATTATTATGCATAATTATGGATCGAGGCCTATCACTTCGCTTCCCTAGATGGTAAACCACAACCAAAACCCCTTAACGCATTGCACTTGTGGTTGTTCTATTGTTAGTAACTCTACCAATGAGAACTTAGTTTTTTCCATGATCATCCATCCATCATTTTCCATTTCCATCTCTCATTGTAATGATATGGAATTGTGTGGTCTACCATCACTTTTCTATTCATGACCTTAATTATGGGAACCATAGCTCTACTCATAGCATATTCCTTGTGGATAGGTTCTTCCTTATTGGTGAGAAATCCATTATCATTACATCCATTACCCTCTTGTCTACCTATTGGAACCATACTAAGGGTCTAAGGGTGTCACGTGTACATTCATTGTCCCCTCCTATGTGGCCTACCTAGGTACCTCTAACTCTTCCCCATGTAAAAGTTAAAAATTCCATGGATTCTCATCAAAGCTCTCAAAAATAGAATGCTCCCTCAAACGATGGATGTTCATGTCAAAAAAGTCAAAAATGTCTAAAATATAGACAAATCCCTTGAAGGATGGCTATCATGTATATCATCCATGGCACTCTATAAAATTCATAAAATTATAAAGTATATCATTCCCTCAAAGGATGGATACTTTCTTGTATCATGAAAATGAAGGATTTCCACATTGAGCAACCTTCTATCTCATGACATCCTAAGAAATATTCTCACATCAGATCAACTTTATCTCTCACAAACTTCCCGCATTGATCATTTTACTTCTCCCCTAGCTAGATCTAAGTCATATACCTAGGAAAATCCACCTATGGAGAACCTAGTTCCCGCGTACAAGTCACATCTAAACCCCTTTTACCATTTCAACCATAGTTTTATGGGTTCACTTTCCATATCTTCTCATATGATCCATGAAAAAACTAACTATTATTGGTTATCTGTTAACATTTGATATTCACTTTAAGTGCATTTCTCTAAGTGGTTTCCTTCTTGTTCACCTCCCATCTGGTTCTAAGCATCATTTCTTCGTGTGCTCTCTTTGCTACGATTACGTGTCATTTAACTTTTCTTTTGGGACATCTCCTATTTGGGTCATGGTATATATATTCATGGTTATCCATCCTATCCATTTATAAACCATGTATAGCATTTGGAGGCATAACTTGTATCACAATCATTCCATAATCATCACACTTTAGTTAGGTTTTATTTTTATTACATGTATTCATTATATACACATCACATTTTTCATTTAAGTATAGAACGAAATCACCCTCATAATATTTATAATATTTATATATCCCATTTCTAATTTAATCCATAGATCATTTATCGCAAACACATCTATCACATCTATCAAGTTCACAAATCATATTCATCAAAATTAATCATTATTATTCCTAAATCAAAATCATGCCACAAGTTAACATACACATCCATGATCAACTCTCATATATTTAATTATGTGTAAATAAGTAAACAATATACATATGATCATCATTATTATTATCATATGTAATTAAATAACCATCTAAATCTAACATCATCATCATCATTATTATCATATGTAATTAAATAACCATCTAAATCTAGCATCATCATCGAAATTATAAATTCGCCAACACATTATGAGTCAAAATACAAAATCATCGTATATACGAGATCATATGTCCAAAATACATCAATAGACCTCTAAGGTTCCTCTCATAGTGTATACATAAACCATATGTGTGAAGCGCACATCAAATAACCTCAACCCTTCCCCTCCTAGGACAGGTGCTCAGGCGGAATAATCTATAGCAGAAAGGATAAGGATGAAAGGGAATTTAATAAGGGTGTCACTACCTCCCTCGTGGATTTCCCCTCACTTTGGTTATGTCATGCTTAGGTGTTAAAAGTATTAATCGATGGTGTTACCCCACCTCCTCATCCTGCTCGTCAAGATGTCGGGTGCTCTACGTATCTCAAAGTCTAAGGTAGCTTTTGTGTTACTATCCTCTCATAGTACGTCGCCTCCACGGCCAATGCTACATATAAGCTCAATGGGATCATACAGTTTGGACGGTGGACTCATATGCCCTCTTATCCCTTGTGATGTGGTTGGTGTTATGCTAGCTGACTTTGTAGATAATATGGGCCCAAGATCCCGAATCTTGATCTATAGGCCTTTCGCTACCACATATATCTCTCCCTCTTCTCTCTCGGTTGGTCTCTCCCTTGGTGTAACTTCAAGACCTCTGTCTCACTACCTTGTGCTCTGCTCCTATCGAGCGTGTGTCTATATCCAATCTGGGACAAGTCTTGCTCAAGACACAACTAGCATATCTCTATTGTAGAGCTCATGCCATCTCTCACCTCACTATTGGGGTTAGCACATCAGTTGTACAAACAATATATCAGATCTAAGCATACATGCACATAAAAGTGGATATTCTACTAGAAGAAATATACAAAAGAAGAGACATAAATCAACACCAAATTTAATGTGGTTCACCTAGTGTGGGCTATGTCCACTAAGAAACAAGCCAATCTATTATCCAAAGCTTTGACAAGATATACAATGAAGATTTACAATCTTCCACACCTCTCAGATGTTCTGTACTTTCTTCCTTCAAGCTTTTGCTCTACCACCAAGAATTCACTCTCACCAGCCTTTTTCAAGTTCTTTCTAATTCTTGTTGATTATCTACTTCTAAACCCTAGCTTTTGTACTTATATATTCATTTATAGACTTAGGGCACTTAGCCATGCAATCACAATCAATAAATCTATTTTAATGCTAAAAGTAGATATAATTCACGAGAGTTAATTAAAACTTCATCGCACATTAGTAACCGACGCGTGTTCGCCTAACGATGTCGATATTTACTTTGCTTGATCTGATGCGGTCATACACGACCAATTCGGGCTGCCCTCAACCAACGTCGATTATTGTATTTTCCAATTAAATGAAGTATTGATAAGCAAGTTCAAATTGCATGCTAAAATGAAGTAATTGAGCTCCACAACTCAACACTCACCTCGTGGAGCTTCATTCGCATCCTCCTCTGTGGCCATATCCTCCTCCTTATCTCCATCCTTACAACCCTATGTTTTCATTTATACTACCCATGTGGTATTCATCCAATTAGTAAATCCCTCACCAACTCCCATGTCATCATCCTCATCCTATGGATCTCTTGCCTCCTCCAATGGATCGGTCATCTATAGACTCAAAAATTCCTCTCAGAATCATCTTGCTGGTATACTATGGGATCTATGGGGACTATCTGGATCACTCTAAAATACCTTCAGACTCTATCGAATTTGATGGCCTCAATCATATCTGGCCTCTGTCCCTGTACCCATCAATTCCTCTTAGTATATGTCAGTTCTACATCAACCCCATACCATGCATAGAAATCACAGTATGGCCTCCATCTGATCTTCTCAGTCTCGAGCTTCGTAAGTCTATCTCTATACCATTATGCATCCCTCTCCCTCTTATCCCCATGAGCCAAGTCATCTCACCATTGTAATAATCCCACTTGTCATCATCTCGATATGATCACATGTGATCCATGACAACCCTAACAGTTTAATCAACTGCTATGTGCTCATATGCCCAGTAGTGTAGGAGGAATCCAACATCTAACCCTATCATCCTCTCATCCACATATCCAAATAACTCGTGATAAACCTACATCAATAATGCAGTTTAGAAAGAATAAATTGTCATGTGTTCTATAATATCAACCAGGACCCCTGCCAATGTCCATGGAAATCTCACACTACTTGAATCAAGAATAGCATAACATAATATATCCATCATCAATAAGAAAATCAAAAGCACACGTGCAAGCATGCCGAAAAGTCATATCTCATCTCATAAGAGAATTCCCCTCAAGTAAATGTGATTTTGGGCATCAGCTCCAAATAGCCGCGTCCAATCTTTGCCAATATTGTATCTACTATAATGGGCATCACCTGCTCTCCCCTGAATAGGAAATCTAAAAATGTGGTGTACATCTTCCAAGGTCATTGGCATCTCCCCTGTCATGAACCAAAATATACATGTTCATACATCCTATCTCTCCACTAGTGCTATGATCAATCCTACATCTTGTGGAATCAATTGGTAGTTTTAGAATCCACCTAATCCGACTACCGCCAAGTGATCCCACTTGAAATTTGTGATGTCCCTACCAATCTAATCATATAAAACAAGGACTCTATCTATCAAGTACACCGTCTCTCATGCATGTAAAATCAGTGAAACATGTAACCATTAGAAATCTAATCATCCATATCATCCATAATTAATTTTTTTCTCTTTTCTACCCCCGGTCGTAAAACATCGACCCGGTTCAGGATGATGCGCCTAAGGGTTGAATTATCACCCTTGCAGAGTCGATCGACCATGACTATGCCCGATTGCCACTAACCACCCCGACATTAGGCCAAAACTTTGAAAAAATCCAAAAAAATAAATAAAAACACAAAAATTAAGAATAAAACAATCTAAGGTTTCACTACTCACCACACCCTCTTTGTGTCATCTAGCACTTTCTTATTGCTCTTTCGGCCTCCATTTCTCCCAATCTCTCTTATATCCTCAGGCTCTCAATCGTCACTTGGCCATGTGAAAATGAGATATTTGGTCTGACTTATGGGCTTATATAGCTGCCGACCACGATCACCATCGACATTCTTTTGACCCAGTCACCGCCAACTTGCCTGGATCGTCATTAACCCCACCTTGTATTTTTCTGCAACCTCCGTTTCAATGTCCTTAATCAACCTATCCTCTCTAAATTATATTTTTCCCACCTTTACCTTTGTCTTGTCGGCCTCTTGGGGCATCATTCCTTTGTGACTTCGTTCATCTTATCCCATGGGATTCATTATCTTATCCCTCATGGCCACCTTTTGTGTTCCTTCTTGGGACATCTTTTGATTATGTTAGCTTTCATCCCTCCTAGACACATTTTATTGATCCCACCCCTTATATTTTGTTGTGAGTCTCGTCACGACCCCTTTTCACATTTTTTGTGTATATTTCCTCCTTTCCTTCAACCCATTAGTCCTTCACCATGTTTGATTTATCTGAGTGGATTCCCCTTGGTTTCCCTCCATTTTGCCATGATTTTACCCACTCACATGTCTGTAGGAAATAGTCGTCATCTCCATTGATACCATCCTTTTTCCCTACCGAAGTTAAATTAGAATCACCGCCATATTTTAATTTTTGTTCAATCCTCATCTAGGATATCTTATCCCTTCTTTATCCTTTCCTCTTCTTTTCTGTCATCTATATCTTTCAAACATGTGATCGACTTCCTTTATGTTGTCAATCCCAAGTTTGAGGGATATAATCTAATCAATTACCTATCATCCTTCTCATTTTTTCTCGTGGCTTTCCCAATGCAAACCACTCGTCAAAAAGGGGCAAATGTAGACACCAATTTTTGGTATCATTCCTCCCCTTCACCCCGTGTTTGCTCTCGTTCATCTTGGCCACCCATTCAAATTCCTTTTTCCCTCTTAAATTAAAATTATCCCATTATTTCCCATTTCCCACCTTTAATCATGCATTATTCATTTTAATAATTAATTCATCTTAATTAATCCTAGTTCTCATATCATTATTTTCAATTTCCCTAAATCACTTTAATCACTCCTAATCATCGTTAGTCAATTCTAATTTTCACGTAATTCAATGCTCATCCCTAAATCCCTCAACTCTCATCTCTATAATTTTAATTTGTTATCCCTAGGCTCTCATTTAATTATTCCCCTATCTAAGCCTTTATTTACTCATCCTAACCTCCCACCTACCTTCTTATCCTCTCTTTCGCAACCCTAATCCACATAGGCACCCCAAAACCCTAATCCATTATCATTTGGGCCTCTTTACCTTTATTTAGGAATCATCCCACCACCCCAATGGAAAACTCCCTATAATCGGTGGTGACCCGCCCATGTTTTTGTTGACCCTATAAATATGCCCTTGCCCCCTCCTTTCTCAAGGATGAAACATTGTGATTTTTAGGCTATCTTGCGATCTTGTTTCCATCATTGAGTACTATTACAACTATCATACACATCTTGAAGTCTTCTTGGAGCTTTTGTGACGTTTACTTTATATATTCATTTATAGACTTAGGAACTTAGCCATGCAATCACAATCAATAAATCTATTTTAATGCTGAAAGTAGATATAATTCAGAGTTAATTTAAAACTTTTGTCTTGATATAGTGAGATTTCTCTTATTTTATCATATCATGTGCTTCCATTATCATATTGTTGCATTTTGTTGTCACTAACGACTTATGCATGGGTTTAGGTATCTCAGAGAGACTCGCCTCACTATGTTTTTCACCTTGAGTCTTGTCCATGGGTCTCCATTTCAGTCATTCCACTTTCTTCCATACCCTATCTAGTCTTGGTAGTTGTCTATTTAGTCTAAGCTCTATCAATCTAGCCCCCCATCCAACTTGTTTTTGTCATTAGGTCTTCAACAATCTCTATTCCCTGGTTTCGATTAATTTTTATCACTCTTAGAGATCTTTCCCTCCTTGCATTCTATCATTCCAAATTTGTTCTATTAGATCCTAGTTGTCGTCGATTCTTCATGGTCGCCATCGACCCATCTATTTTTTCACCCTTGCTATCACTTTGTAAAATTTTCTTATATCCTTTCACCCATTTTCAGGTCCAGTATATTATGTAGGTCTCTATGTCTAGTTCGAGATCTATTTGAGTTCTGGATTCATCTCATATCCATCCATAAAAGAGATTGCAGTGTCTGTTTTTGGTATAAATATTCATTATCCAACCCCAATCACCGTCGAATGAACTATCAGTAACCTCAAGTCACCGTCGACCCTTGATAGGTTTGCCTTTGTTTTATCATATTTGATTCACATCTTCTTTTTATCATCTTAAATCTATTTTTCAAATTCTATTAAAGATATTACATGCTTTTATCATATCCATTATTGGGTTTCATATTCCATATTATCTATAAGAGGGTTTAAATCCATCCAAGCAAGTTCACACTTCTTAAAACCAACTTAATCATGGAACCCTCCATCTTATATACTAATACATTTTTTCTTTTAGTGTTCTTTTTTGTGAAGGTTATCTTAGCTCGCAGTAAGGAGGAGTTCAAATTGCGCCCGTATCCATCCATATCATCTTGAGGTACCATAAACCCTCCATATTCTAAGTTTTTATTTTCTTTCATCACTGCGGCCTCTTGGGAATCATTCCTTTTTGTGGTCATTAACTTGGATACAAACGAAGAAAATTGGTAAACACGTGGTATATATTTCCACAATGGTGGGCTTACGCAACCATGAAGTCAAGTGATAGGGAAACCAATGGGTTCTCGACCTATAGACGTATGAATTATATTTGGCGGGAAGAAAAGGTTCTCAAAAAGCTATAGAATCCTTGGCATTTTAGGAAATGTGGGATCAATATGAAATATGTTGCCACAAAGGTGGGCTTACGTAACTGAGTATGTCGGTGATAGGGGAACCAATGGGTTTTCTATCTATAGATGTATGAGTTGTAGGCAAAAATAGGAAACATGTTTTGAGAGACTGCAAGATCCATGATTGATAAACACATGATTCATAGGATGAATTTGGATTTTAAGAGGGTCTTGGGCCCAAAAAAGGAAGCACATACATTGAAAATGTGTAATTTTAGGAGGGATGTGTAAAACTGGAGGACCGTTTAATTGGTCAAAGGTAAATAAGAGGATTAATGATCAAAATGGAAGTTTTCACAAGTTTTGGTCAGCAAAAAGGGGTGTTTTAGATAATGGGGAGTAATTGATGGAGATTACCTAAGATCGTGGGTAATTTAAGCAATCGTTGGTGATTAGTCATTTGAGATCATCGATAATCTAGGCGGAAACAAAAATTTGGATATAAATAGCCCATAAATGGTCATTTTGTGTTATTGTAATTTTGAGAGAAAAACTTATGAGAAACCATAGTACTCCAAATTTTAAGTGTTTTTAGAGTGATGGAGGTAGCTAGTGTTTTTAACGATGTTGGAGGCGGAGAGGGCCACATGGTTGGTTGAGAGGGCTAGTCTTATTCCTAAGTGAGATTATGTTATAGCTTCTCATGACTCGTTATGATGGAGAGAGATGGGTGAGAAACTAGATCATAACTATGTAGGAGGATCCTACCAAGCAACGATGGATAGAGATAGATACCACCATGAGAAAAATATTCTCCAACTAGATTTCAGGATGACTAAGAGGTCCATATCAAGAGCATAGCTTGAGGCGCCCAAGGCACAAGCCAATGGACATATGGGTCCACATAGTAGTGTGAGTTTGACTCATTTTTAGGCGTTGGGTTATGAGCTATACTACTATGAGGATATAGTTAGGAAGAGGCTTCAAGATGAGCCTATATGTGGCGAGCACTTCACTGCAATGACAGCTCCATTAGGGAGTGGTGCGTGTGAGGGTTAGCCTTTGAGGGTCTGGGTGAGGTATCATCTAGAGATATTGATGGTGATCTAGGAGTATTTCCGGAAGGAACATTATCGCTTGACATGCTTACGATTCGGTACCTAGTTTTCTAGGCCCATTTCAATTTTAATGATTTTGATGTATGATGCTCTTTGAACTGTTGCCACATGATGTATATACATTTTGATATATATATATATACATATGTACATATGTACATATGTACATATGTACATATGTACATATGTACATATGTACATATGTACATATGTACATATGTACATATGTACATATGTACATATGTACATATGTACATATGTATATATATATATACATATGTATATATGTATATATGTATATATATATATATATATGTAGATATATATATGTATATGTATATATATATATACGTATATATATATATATATACATATACATATATATATATACATATATATATATATATATATACATATATACATATATACATATGATATATATATATATATATATATATATATATATATATATATATATACATATATATATATATATGTATATATGTATGTATGTATGTATGTATGTATGTATGTATGTATGTATGTATGTATGTATGTACATATGTATATGTGTATATGATTTTAATGATTATATAATTTTATAACGTGATTTTAATGGTGTTATAATGTTATAGTGTGGTTGTGACAAATGATGATATTGTTGTATGATTAATGCACTATATGATGGATAAGAACATGATGTGGGATGTTTTCTTCCTTACTATTCTTATCACATATATATAACATGTGATGGTAAATTGATTATATGTATGACACTGCACATGCATCTTGGTCATTAATGTTAACATATGAATCACAATGGTTAGTCATACTAGGATCATAGATAGATGTGAGATAGTTGTATTTACCCTTTTATGACATGAGAAAGGTTTGTATGTAACAAGTATGGGAAATATGTCCTTTTAATGTTTTCAGGTTTTACCCCAACTTTATTGTATATTGCACAAGCTGATTGATGTGGGAAGCTTGCATTTTATGGGAAAGTTGATCGATGCGGGAAGCTTTCTTGGGATGGATGTTTTTGTGATTTTGATATATGAGTGATGATAGATGTAGGAATCCCTTTTTTGATACAAGGATTGATCTATGTAGGAAGCATTTCTTTGTGTATTTGATTTAGTAGCCATCCTTCGAGGGAGTGGTTTATGATTTTAATGACTTTTTGATTTTATGTTATCCATCCTTAGAGGGAGTGGTCTACAACTTTATTGATTATAATTTTCTTTTGGCAATTGTACTTCGAGGGATCAGTCTACATTTTGATTATGTACATCTCTTATATATTTTGATTTTTGAAACTAAGGGCGATACTAGGTAACCATTTAGAAGGGGATAGATAAATGTAAAATCCAAATGTGTATCCTTAGCATGTCGTTAATAGGGTAGGTGAGTAATGGTTTGGGATCCCTAAGCGCAACTAGGGAACTTTTCTCGTGAGAAATATGCTATGAGAAAATCCATGGTGCCCATATTTAAGGTCATAAGAGGTATGTTGTCAGAAGACCACATAATTGCAAATCATTACAAAAGTGATGGAATGTGTAGGCTAATGAGGGGAGATCTTAGTTTGGATAAATTTTATAAGTTGATATGTTGACAATAAAATGACCGCAAGTATAGGGTGTTAAGAGGTTCCTTTTAAGGTTTAACATCAAGGTAGGCTAAATGATAAGCACCATACCTATGTTTATGAGTGATAATATATGGTCCCATCTAGTTATAATCAAACTTCCCATGTTTACTCTTTCCATCTTAGTGACATGTTGATTTTATTTAAGAATGAGATCACCAATGTTGAAGTCACGTTGTTTGAGATGTTTGTTATATTCTCATTTAATTTTTCTTGACAAATTTTGATATCATCTAGGGTACTTAGACAATGTTCATCTAACAAATCTACTTGTGATAGGCATTATTCACGATAATCTTCATCAGAGATGTGGTCTTGAAGAGAGATGCAAAGAGATGGAATTTGAACTTCAAGAGGAAGAAAGGATTTGGTGTCATATACTAAATAGAAGGGCGTAGCACATGTAGGGGTTCAAAATCTAGTACGATAGGCCCATAATGAAAATGGGATTTGAAGATTCCAATCTCTATTAGCCGGTCAAAAGCTTTGGTAAGGATATTGTTGAGGGTTTTATTAGATGCTTCATCTTGGCCGTTAGCTTCGGATAGTAAGGCATGGAAAAGCCAAGTTTGATGTTATAAGTGTTGCAAAAAAATTTAATTTCTTTTTTGAAATGATTTTCCATTATCTGTGATGATTTTATAAGGTATACCAAAGTGTCATGACAAATAATGTGATGGCGAGATGAAGTCAACAAATTTGTCTACTTTAGTGGAGATAAGTGGGATTACTTCCAGCCATTTTGTAAAATGTCCAGTTGTTGTAATGATGGTATTGTGTTGTTGTTATGAACGAGAGTTGATAAGTCCAATGAGATCAAGCCTCCATTGCGAAAAAGGTCAAACATCTTGATTTGGTTGGAGAGCGTGATTGGGAATGTGTGTAAGATTGGATTGTTGTTGACATTTGATGCACTTATTCACATAGTCACAACAATAGGAGTATCCCATGCACAAGATCCTTTTAACAACATCTAAACCGTTAAAGTTTCCACCACAGATATAGTTATGGAAGTCTTGGATAGTTAGGCGAGCCTCTGGAGTTTTCAGACACTAGAGGAGGAGACCATTTAATCCTCTTTTGTAAAGGATACCTCTTAGTATGACGTAGCAGATGCACCTTGTTGAAAATATCTTTTACTGTTTCTAGATATATCTGAAGGTATTTTTCTTATGGAAAGATAGTCATATGCCTTCAAGTATACTAATTGTTATATTGGATATCTTCTATATAATTGATGGTGGGAAGATCAATGTTAGTGTAACATAGATGATCAAGTTTGTGTACAATGATGAAGAGTTTGGAATCATCTGGTGATAAAGGGATGGGAGAGGTGAGAGAGGCTATTGTATCTGTAAATTTGTTAGATGAGTGAGGGATGGTTTGGATTTCATAGTGGTCAAAGAGTTTCGGGTGATCTTCGATGGTGGTTTTGATTTTTGTAAGACCTTAGTTTAACGTTGATAGATCCCTTTGATTTGGTTGATGACAAGTTGTGGATCCTGATAGATGTCAAGGATTTGTATTCTCAGGAATTTGGTAGTATGAATTCCCATAATGAGAGCTTCATATTCTGCCTGGAAGTTATTTGTGCAATCAAAGTTGATCGCATAGGATAGTAGAATAGGAGTGTCCTAAGGGGGTATTATGTCTTATTCGACACCTCCTTGTCTACATTTAGACCCATCGGAAAACAAGGTCATTTTGAGAGGGGAGTTATAATGGTTGAGGGTGTTGATAGATTCAATAGGGAACTGTTCATAAGGGAGTTTATTAGTAGGAAGGGAAACGTCAACAAGTTGATCAACAATTAATTGCCCTTTGATGGACCTTTGAGAGATAAATTCAAGGTCAAACTCTGTCATGAGAATGATCCATCTAGTTATGCAATTTTTGTGATATGGTTTAGACTACATGGATTTCAATGGATTAAAATTTTGACTACATATGTTTTGTGATTGAGAATATAGTGACAAAGTTTGGAAGTTACAAAGTACAAGGCACAACACAACTTTTCTACTTTAGAATAATGGGTTTCGTACTCATGAAGGGTGCGGCTTATGTAATAGACAACCTGATCCTTACCTTGTTCATCTCAATGTGCTAGCATAGCTCCCAAGGCATGGTCAATAGCGGAGATATAGAGATATAAGGGCTCCCCCTCTTGTGGAGGTATAAGCACTGACAATGATAAGAGATATTGTTTGAGGGCATTGAAGGCCTGTTGACAATCATCGTCCCACTTAAAGTGGATATATTTTCTAAGAATGTGATGGAAAGGTTGACAATGGTTTGATAGTTGAGAAATAAAGCGACAAATCGATTGAAACTTTCCTCGAAGGCTATGGAGTTGTTTAAGATTGGATGGAGGGGGCATTTTGATAATGGCCTTGACCTTGGTAGGGTCAACCTCAATTCCCCTGATAGATACTATGAATCCTAAGAATTTTCCGATGAGAACTCTGAATACACATTTAGCTGGATTAAGACACAGAAAGAACTGTGGCAGACGTGCAAAGATCACGTCAATGACAGCTTTGTGGTCTTTCCGTTCCATGACAAAGTCTAACTATATATTAAAAAAATTTAATAAAATGATTAGGAATTGAAGTGCGAACAATACATCTTTTGAGGCTTTCCCACGTGAAGAGAAAAACTAACAGGTCATCATTATAAGCTTCGTCGTGCCTCTTTTCTCAAACTTTTTCTAAGACATGGTATTGCCGTACTGTTTGTAATAAGAGCGAAGAATTTGTATTGTGGGTATTTTTCCCCTTCCTCAATACTCCACTAGAGAAATTATAATCCACTGCTGCCTCTGCTTACTCCGTCACTTTTCTGCTCCACTTGAGACACTGCAAATTATATGTATTGCTTCCCATGGTTAGCAATTGGCCATCTTTTGAGAAAATTACAAGATGCTGAGCGTTAAACAAAAGTGGATTACATCCCTCACAACAAATTTCAAACAATAATCTTGTTGATAAAATTGGTTGGAGTGTGGTATTCAACAAGTAATGGGTCTTATGGCAGATTTTTTATGTGCGCTTCAAGCACCATATAAACATGGCCAAGAATGTCAACCATGCAAATGTACTGATCAATTGTAGGCATAATGCCATTAAAGGATTTACCACTATTTTCCATTAATCTTGAATGGTCACATGTTATGAAAACAAAATCAAAGTATATGTTGCAAGGTGTTTCAGTACTTCATAGAGTTTAAGAGCATTCTTGTGAAATCATATTTTGTGCATATCTTGCAATCATGGTATTGTACGAGACCCCATTTCTTTGAGGCATTTTCTCGAACAATACATGTGCCTTGTGTATGTTTCCATATTTTGCATGCATGTGTATTAGGAACTTGTAACTACATCAAAGAAAAACAGCATTGCATTGTGCTTGAATGGTTTTCTATGCTATGTTCTAAGCCTCTCATTGTGACAGAGGTGAGGAGAATATTGCAAAACATTGTGGAGTATGAATTTACACCTGTCAATTACATTTATTTGAAAGTTTACAAATCCTTTTTAAAAACTATATTGTATAATCATTGAAATCTGTAAAACCAAATTTCTTAGAGTATCAAACCTCATTATAGGAGGGGAAAGTTCATCGTTGTTCATTTGACCCTTCGATGTTCTTATGTGTATTGATTTCTAATTTTCCTTGAAATTGGTTATTTTTCAAGGTGTGCTTTTATCTAATTTTTTGCCAAAAATATTGTTGGGATCGTGACCAATTTGGGAAAACTTTGCACAAATTAATAGAGCCAATTCATTTCCATATATACAATAAATTTCTATTAAAAATGTTATGAAAAAGTAAATATAATTGAAATAAACAAATGTAGAATGAGAAAGAAAATTACTTCACTTATTTGAATTGAAACATTAAATATAACCCTTGCTAATTATCTCTTTTAATACTTCAATTGAAAAATAAAATATTACATTCAAGTTAAATTTGTATCTTATCTCTTAAATATCTAAATTGAAACATAAAATATAATACTCCATAAATTATTATTTTATTATTAATAATGGAGAGATTTTGAAAGGGCTCCAACCGATATACAAACTCAAACAAAACAAAAGATATAACATTAAATTTTAAAAAAACCAAAAAAATATTAGCCTACATCAACCCAATCTAAAATACAATTACAAACCTAATCCAAAATACAAAATTACAATTAATAACTAAACAGACCATCAAAAATTACATCTCCTTAAATTGTTATCTCATATCTTTAATACATAAATTTATAAATTACTTTCAAAATTCGAATACAATGATTAAACATGAGCTAGTATATAATTTAAAACAATATTAATTTATTACTCAACAAATAAAAAGAACTATAATTAATGTAAAACTTATCTTTAAAAATCCTTATATCTATAAAACATTCACATTGTATTTAAAAAACCGAGTGAGTGATCACGGAAAAGTTATGGCTTTTCTAGAAAACAACATAAAACATTCATGTTATGACACATACGTAAAACAAAATGTGACTGTTTATTGCGAAAGTTTTTCTTTAAATCGGTCCTCAAGTCGAAGCGATCAATTGCATATTTTTTTAATTATTGGCAAATAGTTTTTTGAAAGGGACTATACCCTTGTACAACAAGGCTCAGAAGCCAGAATAGAAAAAATAAGCACAAAGAAAAGGATCAGCATCCTGATATAACAATAAGGACCAACTGCAGAACGCAGTCTGCAAAGAAGAAACAACAACCAGCAACTCAAAGCAGCAAATAAACAACTGCTGAACAATAACAAACAACAAAGGTACAACAACACACATGGAAAGAAAACACGCAGTGATCCGGCCACAAAAATGAAAACAATGTACTCCGGCCGAACACTAACGGAGAAATCATCCAGACGAATAGCGCTCCTTCAGGGTAAATTTTTTTTTCTTTTTGTTAACCGTGACCCAGCCTGCTGGAGTCTCCACTGCTGAAGGAGGAGCCAAAGGAGGGGTATTCTCCTTAGTCGCATATGTCCCAAATGGGACAGCCACAAACATATTACTTTCCGTGTTACCCTCAACAACTTGAGCAATTTTCATGCTGCTAACAGTTTGATTTTCGGAAAGAGGGGTTTCAAGGGCAGATTTGGATACAGCCACTGTTTCCACTTTTGATTCAAGATCCCTTTTAGCATCAAAAATTAGGTGCTCTGGGAGTGCATCTTTCCACCAATTCCGCTTTTCATGTTGGACGTTTTCCATCCCACAAGCAGTAGAGGTGTGTCCTAAGCCAAAACATCTTCTACATCGGAAAGGTAGACCTTCATAATCAAGAGTTTGTGACCAAGTTCGATTTTGCACTCTAAGATCTATAGTAGCAGGAAGATTTTTATCAGTGTCAAGTTCCACCAGGATCCGGGCATAGGTAGTATGGGTGTAATTAGTGGTTTGAGAATCTATAAAGAGTGTAATTCCCAAGGTGTTGCCAATGGCTGTCAGACAGTCCTTACTCCAGAATTGGATAGGTAAGTGGGGTAGCCTGATCCAAACAGGTTTCCAAGAGAAAGATTCTGTGTGCGGGTTAAAGGCTGGGAACCAGGGTTTCATGACCAAATATTTAGATTGACAGGACCAGAGTTTAGAAGCAATGTTTTCTTTATCAGCTACTAAAGAGAAGCAATCAATTGCATATTAGTCGCCTTCTGTTTTAAACTTTATCAAAGAATAAAGAGGGATATAGATGGTATAGGAAAATTTAGCCAAAATTTATTTTTTTCCACTCATTTAAGTATAAGTTTTTGTATTTCAGAGAAATTTACATGTAAAATTTACCTTCCACAATACATTATTAAATATAAGTTTTTTTATTTTACTTTTTTTCTATGTTTAATTGTTGGTAAATGTATTTTTTTTCAAATAATTTGTAATATATATAAAATATATATTCGTCTTAAAAATTATTTATATTGGTTTAAATTTTTTTAAATATATTTATTTGAAAAATATTACAATATATAAATTAATATATATTAATTTTGAAGTGTTAATGACTTTTGAATGGGATTTGGGAGTCTATTATTAATTTATTTTTCTTGGTGAAAATTTCTAACTAGTGGTAGATTCCCTCAATGTAGTTCAATCGTGTCGATTTTGGAAAACAGTTTAGGTAATAAAATGGCTCTAAACTCCACCTTATGTCCAACATATTACAAATTTTCAATCAATTTTTTCAATATATATGAAAGTTAAGATTGAAACTACTTTATAATGATCAAATGAATGTTAAATTTAAAGTCAACCATAAAGTGCTAACATCACACAAATATTATAGTCCTTGGCCATAAAACTAGTAATCGCACACGCGTGCAATGGAGACTTGAAGGGGATGTGTCGATGAATTTAAACTTCAAGGAGTGAAACGTTGTTGGAAGAAGGGGTTTGAGGGAGGAGAATTCAATGGGGTGCGGAAAATGTTGGGGAAGCCTATTTGAAACTCTTCTTTCTTACGACTGGGCACATATGAACCACGTACTAACTTTCTTAATCATTTGAAGGAGCAAGGGGGCATGGAGCATAGTTTATATAGCTAATGTACTTTACATATATCTCATATTAAAGAAAGGTGTGGTCGATCAATACCGCCTATGTTTGCAATATCGTCTTATGATTTGTGGCTAATTAAAACACACATCACTTCAAGGGAAATTGGCTTGCACGTCCCGGGATAAATTTAGAGATAGGGGCATGTGGATTGGATTCGACAGTCCATTAAGGTGGTTTTGTGTCATCTTTATAGACCATTATCTTAGGCCATTATATAAATTATGGAACTTTATATGTGCACCATTACAAAATAAGATATTACTTATAAATAAAAATAATAGTCCTATTTAACATAGTGTTTGTTGAGTATTAATTCTATCTTACTTGCCACTAACCTAGAAAGCATGTCCCATGAAAGGCTTTATAATTTTTTGGGATTAATACAATTATAAATTATTATTTGTTTTAATAACATAAGAATTGAACTAATACAACGTAAAAAATGTAAACATAATGGAAAAAATACTTCAAAACATAACAAACATGGCATAGTAAGAATACATTTATAAAACAAATAACTTGAACTGCTTCCCAAGAAATCTCGCTGAATCAATCTACTCAATCTCAACAAAGAAAATCCATTAAAAGATCACCAAGTATGAACCTCCAAATTAATAGAAAAAGTGGGAGTGAAGAGGCACATTAGATTTATCATTCATCTTTATGACGTGGATGATCAAGACCATGTCGGACATCAACAGGTCCCATGATCATCATGGTTGTCTAATTATCTAACAAATGTCAAAATAAAAAACTGTCATTCCAATTTAGAAAATCTTTTGGCATTATTGCACATGCCAAAATCGCAGCTTCTCATACATCATCCTATATTTTTAACACCAAACATCTAACATTCCAAAAAAAGATAATTCCCCACTTACAATCATTTTTATGGATAATGTTGTAATATTTTCTAGATTACCCAACGTATATTGCTTCTAAGGAAACAATTTTTCTTCTTTCTTCGTCAAATTCATCTACTTTATGTGAGTCCAAAGATGCATTTCAAGTATCTTATCTAAAAGACAATAGGTCTCATGAATGGCTAAAACCCTCATGAAAATTGCATACAATTCATAATATTAGATTAAACATAGATATATATGGTTTATTCACAAAAATTTTAATCAAAATCCTAGAATGAACATTTAAGACGATGTTGCATCGGTATGAATTACCTCAAAAAAATTTTATTAGCGGTGAAAAAGGGTTAAGGGGATCGTACCCCATACAAAAGGAGGAGAAAAAGATAAGACATTGAGGAACACAATGATCCAGCCTCTACTAGTGGCGCAAAAGATAAAAAACAACAACCACACACATCCAACAACAAAACAAAAATCAGCAAAACAACCTCATCAAATCCCCTTCCCTTTGGATCTTAGTTGCATCTTAAGGGGAGAGATTGTTCCTTTCTTTTTCCGATTGACAACTTTCCAACCCTCATCCAAATTTGGATTTACATTTTCATTGTTATGGATTGGAATCAAAACTTCAATATGTTCCGTAAAGCTGGGGATCCAAGAAATTGATTTGATACATTCTTACATAGTTGTTGCACTTCCACCTCTTCTGGGTCAATTGAATCCTCAGGAACTGACTCGAATCACACTTCAAAGGATCATTCACAACCAAGTGGTTAGAAGTAGAGTTCTTCCACCATGAGCTTTTGCCTTAAGCATGTTTTCGAACTAGGTGACAATTTTTTTGGTAGTCATCCTCTTTTAAAATAAAAAAAAAAACCATGTTGTCATAATCAAAAATTTAAAATCCACCATGGCTGGCATTTTGCTATAATAAAAAATAACTACCCGTGAGATTGTAAGGTTGTAAGTTGTAAAAGAAAAGTAACTGCCTACCAACATGCGCATAAGAATCTGACACATGCCTATGGTTAATTCAATAACGGATGTATTTTCATCAAAGATTGTTTGATAATGACTCTTCTATTATATCAATATTATTCCAAACGTCATTTATTTTAGTTTTTTTTTGTGTAGAATTCCGATGGATGGGCATAATTCAAACATTCTTATACTGGCATTGTCATAATAATACAATGCTTCCCGCTGATATTTCATACTTTTGTAAGGAGGTTTAATCTGGACAAGCCAAGATATGTGCATAGATTGGATTTGATGCCATGTTTGATTAAGTGGATCCAAGAATCTATTATGTTTGTACTTCAATTCTTCCCTACACAGATTTGCTGCTATGCAGAATTTTGTAATGTTTATAATCTTCCTCATGAAAATTTCATAACCAGAGCTATATACAGATGCCTCTTTTTCTTCCAAGAACTTATTTGACTGTATTTTTTTCTTTTTTTGTGTGTGCAGATGGCGATAAACGTTGGAGGATTGTGGGATAGACTGTTCATGTAGCCAAGGAAATGCCAAGTGCTTATCACTCGCATGAAGACTCCATATATTTTAAAAAAATTCTTTGTTTACGCATTTGGAGTCGGATCTTGAATATGGTATAAGAGGCATCGATGTTATTAAGGAGCAACCAACAGAAACCAGCTCTGGTATATCAATAGATGTCATGCAAAATAAACCTTTTAGTGTGGGGTGTGGTGATATTGAGAATACATTATGTGGTAATGGCCGCGGCACAGGGTAAAACACATTGTGAGTTCATTCTTCTTCAGCCAAAGATCGACATACTAAGGTGAATACTGCAAAAGGACTTCGCGATAGAAAGGTGTATCATTTTTTCGTGGCGGGAGGGCATTTCATGGAGAACTAAATCATTTCAGGCATATATAATCAAATAAAGGCATATCATATTAATACACATTTCAATTGAAACATTTCTTTGGTATGATATGGTTTATATTTTTTTTAATATGGGAGTGATTAATCAAAGGAGGTTTAATTAAATATAAATGAATGTAAAAGTAGAGGCTTAAATTTTTAATACTTATTTACTACTATGATATTTTTCCAAGAGATTTTTTTTCTCTACCTTAACCACATTACACAAGTTAATAGAGTGTTATGGAACATTGCATTCAAAGGATAAATTAATCCTTGTTAATGTTAATGTCAATGTTTGTATTTTTTTAATGTTTCATGTTCTTTTTAATATTAATAGGATGTATTTGTATAATTTTTGGATTCGGGTTTATTAAGATGATATAAAGTGTGGCGTATAATTGTTAGTAGAAAATTTGTAATGTCTTTGCGTTAATATTATTGGTGGCAGATTTCATCACTTTTTGCATTGTTAGTTTCATATGTTTACAGTGAGGAAGATTGTGGTTACGACTCCAACCCATGTTTAACATTGATGGCCATTTACATGTTTTTTGTGTTTTCAACTATAATTAATTAATTATTTCATAGATTTCTTTGTAAATTTTGTTATTAAGTATTGTATAGATTTCTTTATAAATTTTGTATTAAGTATGTTTAAAGAATAGGAAGTATATTTTGTCAATTGTTGTAGTAGTACTACATTTTCACTATTCTCCAGCACATAAAAAATTTAAGCTAGCAATCATTTCATGAAAAAATCACAACTGTAACAAACATAACATTTTTATCCTCTCCAATGTAGATTGAAACACATGTACAATCTCTAATAAAAATACAATCACAATCAATAATCATCAATCGACATGTAAATAGGACTACTTTTAAAATTATTTGTGGTTTGGAGTTGTTCTGTATGTATCGGTTGTGGAAGAGTTCATGTACGTTTTCTCTTTGTCTTTAGTCCAAAACTTGTCATAATATTCTTTGTAAGTTTATTTCATATATTAGGCAAGGTTGTCAAGAGTGATTAGACGAGAAAAACCTTGATTACTGCATATGGTGAAGGATAGTAAAATATTGACATAGAGATCCTCGCTTCACTACAATTCACCACTACACAGTGAATTCCAGTTTTGTATATTTCATTGACCATAACCTACAACACACCAACTTTATCAATCATAATTCAATTCATATAGTATGGTTAAACAAATAGTTTAAACTTTGTTCATCTATGATTTAACAAAACACAATCCTTTGAAGATAAGAATAAAAACATTGCAAACAATTTACCTATTATATGCCTATCTACACTCACCAATGGATGCTTTTGCTAGTTATCTAAAAATGTCAAAATAAAAACTATCATTCCAATTTAGAAAATCTTTTGGCATTATTGCACATGCCAAAATCGCAATGACTTCTCATACATCATCCCGTATTTTTAACACCAAACATCTAACATTCCAAAAAAGAAATAATTCCCCACTTACAAACATTTTTATGGATAATGTTGTAATATTTTCTAGATTACCCAACGTATATTGCTTCTAAGGAAGCAAGCTTCAATACGTGCATGAATTCCACCAAAGAAAAGACTTGTAGAACGAGCTTCGCAACCACCAAACCATTATATTAATTTTCATTTTACCCCCTTTTCCACAAAGTGAAATTTCTTTAAAAATCATGGGAATCTAGCCATTTGACGCCTCATAATGAACGCTTCCCCTTGTTTCTCACCTCAAAATCTAGGGTATTTTCACTTTGATGGGTTTGATATTCTTAAATTTCTACAAATCCTTGTCGTAAATGATCTCAAATGTTTTGAGGAGGCACAACTGAGAATCCAAAATAACTGGTAAACTTTGTGCCCACACCACACCAATCAATGGTTTAATGTGGCCCAATTTAGACAACATTTCTAATCCACAAGGAAACATTTTGTATGATATTTGTGTTGGTTAAGTGTTTTCAATGTAAAGGTACAACATAATTTTCTTTAACATTTACCCTCCATATTCGTATTGACGAAGTTTTAACCTTTGAGAAAGTTTGAAATGCAATTTTCGTTGAATAAGCTTTAGTAGAAATTGAAAGGTAATGCAAACATTTGTGCTTACAAAGACGTGGAATGTGGAAAATGCAAGTTACAACAAACCTTCCTATTCAAGGAAAATATGAATGATCCAAAGGACCCTCACCGAGAAACATTGATCTATAATCTTCTCATAATCAGTTTCTAGCAGTTGCATTGCGTAGAGGAAAATTGGAGCTTTCAAGATATCTTATTTGCGGACAACGAAGCCCATATGTAAAATTTATGGTCATTGAAATTTTGGTTGTCATTCGGTTTAGTACGGTCAACTAACTAACATGACAATGACATTTGGCAAAAGGTGGAAAGGTTCAAAGTTCACGTTTGAGCACTCTGCGGTCTTCGACTAATAAAAATTGTTGAGCCCCTCTATTTGCTTGTTGGGGACCCTCAGCCAGGTTCAACACACTCTTTTCATGGAGGGGTGCCTTTGTCATCGCATCTCTATAATGCCACATAACCAATTTGGTTTCATATTGGCCTAACTTGGTGAGCTCCATATTTATATTGGAGGGTGAGTTACTATTTTGCATTGGGTGAGTTCTCCACATAGCTCAACGAGCTATGTTCTACATTGATTATCCAGCCACATATGTGGCATTACAAACTAATTCTCACCGCTCGTGCCACATACATGGCAGTACCCACAAATCCTCCAATAGCCCAAGCAACTCGGCTAAGCTCCAACAACTCGGATCAAACCATTGGGTGACCAAACCAACAAAGCACCACCACCACGTGGCCCATAATAGCACAACCCTTCTATCGGATGAGTTCAACATAGGAATGAGCTCATAGGAGGTGTTTACAATTAACGATAGTGGGCGATATGCCATACGTGGCCAAGACACATACTCATTATTAGCCAAGCCTTTTAAAAGGCTTCCCACTTAAATCCCCATGCATGTGGGACAAATAAACAACCCCACCACAAAAAAAAGCCAAAATAGAGTCCACGTGGATGGATCGGTGGGGTGTTTTATTACAAAAGGAGTATCAATTAAAACAATTTTAATCCCACTTTATAAAAAGCAAGGTAAGTAGAGGATCGAACCATGGTCGACGCCCAAAAAGATAGGCCTCATCGATAGGCCATGGTGTTTAGAAACATTATAAAAGGGGTTGCCTTGTAATTAAAAAGCATAAGGAGGCAGAGATTGTGTTTTTATTAAGGAGGCTTATTGAGTGAGCTAGGAGGAGAATTTGGTGAAAGTGCCAAAGGAGACTAGGCTTAATTTTGCAAGAGGAATCTAGTGAGAAGATTAAAATCATTTAATACTCATTGTAAGTGTTATTTTATATGATTTTAATATATTAGTCCCTTGAATTGGACCTGGAGATGTAGGTCATAGTGCTGAACTCCGTTATCACGTATGGTGTTGAACTCTTGTCAAATTTTCTTAGTTATTTTATCTGATTTTATAAATGCTTGAGCTCTACTAATTTTAATTTAAAATAAAATAAAGTCATTTTGTCGATTTTAATCCATAGAATCATTTTTAAATCAAAATAATGTATGCATGTGACAATTTTTCTTATGATTTCAGATCAATTGGTATCAAAGATGGTCTATGATAAGATTAACCGTGTTTGGATTGTAAGTTGTGGTGAATGATAACAAGGTCCCAATCTAAGAAGGGTGAAGGAAAATTAGTAGGAGAGGATCCCAAAATCGGCACAAGAAAATAAAAAGTCCATCGATGGAGGAACGAGAAGAGACAGAGTTACGACAATCATTCCTTCAAATGAAAAATATGGTGGAAGAGTTGTACCGAGATAGACAAAGGGAAAAATAAACTAGAGAAGCTAAAACAAAAGAGGCCTCTAGTTCTAATATTCCTAAAGATGAATCTCAAAAATCTAATTTTCATCCTTCATTAAAATTAGATGTCAAGTTTGAATTGCCAATATATAATGGAGAACTTAATGCAGAGAAAGTTGGATAAATGGATCAAGAAGATTGAGGTATATTACAAGGTTCAAAAATTTTTTGATGATGAAGCAAGAATTCATTTGGCAACTCTTTAGATGGGTGGCACATCACTCATTTGGTGGGAGAGTAAGCTACAAGAAGTGAAGGAAACCCAAGGTAAAGGGATTAATTCTGGTCTGATTATTTTTCAAATCTTAGACAACAATTTTATCCCCTTGGATACAAGCAACAAGCTATGATGGATTGTTAAACATTAAGACAAGCTAAGGGACAAAGTGTTCTAGACTATACACAAGAATTTAGGAAAAGGGCTCTAATTATTGGAATTTTCCTAAACACCCAAGAAACATTGCTTAAATATATTGGTGGGTTACATATTTACCTAAGGCATATGATTCTTGTTTTAGGTCCTACTAATCTTGATGCAATGTGTGTTCAAGATACACATTTGGAAGCACGAGGAAAATGAGTAAGAGCCCTCCTTTTCTTCTTTTACCTTCTTTTAAGAAAAATAATAAGCAATCCAAGGACAAGGAAAAGGAAAGGGTAAGAAAAAAACTAACTCTACTATTGAGAAGAAAGATGGAAAACCATTTTGTAATCATTGTAAAAATAATGATGATGAGTCTAGGTGTTGGAATTTACATCCCGAAATTAGGCCTAAGTGGATTCCTAAGAAAATAAAAGAGAAGAAAATGATATTTGTGGTGTTGTTTTGGGAATTCCTTACTTATACGATCGTAAAGTAATATTCTATAGGGAATAAAATAAGTACTTTCTTGTGAAGGATGGAATTGAGTGTATTATTAGAGCTCACCATGCAAAAACAATCCTTCCTTGGTTACTATAGTTGGATAAAAAGGCTTGTCAACTCAAACAATAATTTCATACTCATGGTGATCAAAGCAAAGAGAAAGATCACGAAAAGTCTTTTGAGGATTGTGATCCTAAACATCGTAATGAATTAGTTAAGATTTTTCTAACTATGATGATGTTTTTAAGGATTCATAAGATCTACCTCCCAAAAGAGGGGTTCAACATGAGATAAAACTACTACAAGATGAACCTCTTCCCAACATTCGTATCTATAGATTTTCCGTGGTTGAAAATGAGAAATCAAGAAACAAGTGATGAAACTCTTGGAAAAAGGTATTATTTTCCCAAGTTCATCTCCTTGTGGTTCGTCAATAATTTTGGTGCCCAAGAAGGATGGCACATGGCGGATGTGTGTTGATTTTCGTGCTTCAAATAAAATTAGGGTGAAAAATTGTTACCCTCTTCCTCGTATTCATGATTTACTAGATCAATTAAAGAATTTTATTTATTTCACTAAGTTAGACTAAAGAAGTGGTTATCACCACGTAAGGATTAATGGAGGTGATGTATGGAAAACTCGCTTTTAAAATGAAAGAGGGATTATTTGAATGGTTAGTAATAATGTTTTGATTGTGCAATGCACGTGACAACATTCATGAGGGTTATGAAGATGTTTTTAGATAATTCATTGATGATTTCATTATTGTCTACTTAGATTATATTCTTATTTTCAATAATTCTTGGGATGATCATGTTAATCACATCCGAGAAAGTCTTATATGCATTAAGAGGAGATAAATTATTTTTGAAAATGTCAAAATGTGAATTTGGGAAAACATATTTAATTTATTTGGGTCATGATGTTGGACATGCTAAATTGAAAATAGATCCCGCAAAAGTTGAGTAAAGTGTAAACCTGCATAGACCCAATAATGTGACGAAAATTAGGATTTTTTTGGTGTAGTATAATATTGGAGAAAATTCATTTTTGGCTTCTCATTTGTTACATCTCCTTTACATGCTTTGACAAGTGTTAAATAGTTCTTTCAATGGGGAGGAAAACAGAAGAAGGATTTTGATACACTCGATAGAGAAAATTAGTATCACTTTGATCCAGGCACTTCCAAATTTTCAGCGAGTCATTCAAGATCGAGACAAAGTGCTAATGACTATGTAATGGGGGTAGTTTTGATGCAAAACAAATGACCCGTGTGTTACCATTAAGAAAAAAATTCACAAGTGCGGTAAGAAATTATCCAACTTATGATAAAGATTTGTATACTTTGGTGTAGAGTGTTAAAAATGGAAGCATTACTTGATGGGAAAAGGAATGGTTATACATACCGATCATCAACCTCTTTAATATTTGCAAACAAAAACAAAGTTACAATAGTCTAGACATTTCTGTTTGATGGAATTCTTGTAGCAGTTTCACCTCATGATCAAGTATAAAAAAATGTACGCAAAACAAGGTTCTTGATATGTTATCTAGACCTCCAGATTGTTGTTGTATATGTTCTTCTATAACATAGTTCTTTGGCTCGAGATAGTTATAAATTAAAATATGTGCATGATGTTGATTTTAAGGAAGTATATGGATATTTAATGAGTGGAAAATAGGTAGGAGAATTGGATTATCATGTGCATGATGGAATTTTATATCATTCTGGTAAACTTTGCATTCCACAGAATGAAAGAGTGCATGTGATTAGGGAAGCTCATACTTCTCTTATATCTGGACATTTTGGTATTAGTAAAACAATTGCACATTTACAGAGGTATTGCTATTGGCATAAAATGCATGAGCATATAACCAAGTATATAAAAGGATGTGTTCTTTGTGCCATGAGCAAGCCTAGTAACAGGAAGTTAGGAATTTATACTCCTCTTCTTGTCCCTACACATCCATGGGAAAGTGTTTCTATGGATTTTGTAGGAGGTTTTCCCATGTCACAAAAGAAACATGACTATCTATATGTGGTTTTGGACATGTTTAACAACATGTGTGTGTTGATTCCTTATACTAAAAAAATAATTGGTTAAGGGACTGCACATTTATTCATTCAGTTTGTAAGGGTTCATTTTGGTCTTCCCACTTCTATTATTTCAGATCGGGATTCCACGTTTCTTCGGGAGTTTTGGTCAACTTTGTGGGGTTTGATGGACACAAAACTAAAGAAAAGTATTTCTTTCCATCCACATATCGATGGTCAAACAGAGGTTGTGAACCTCACGGTGATACATTTTCTTAGGGGCTATTGTGGTAAACATCCAAAATTGTGGGATGAATATTTGTATTATGTGCAATATGCTTATAATCGTGCCATACATTCTTCTACTATGAAGTCTCCTTTTGAGACTTGTTTTGGTTATCTTCCTAAATCTCCATTAGATTTATCTTTTGAACAAGAAACTAATGTTAGTGGACTTAGTGATACTTGACAAAGCTAAAAAATTTGTGCAATGCATACAAAGATGTCCATCAATATGTTCGAGAACAGTTGGAGAAAATTCAAAAGAATTCTAAAGCAAGGCATGATAAACATAGAACTGATCACAAGTT
The DNA here is from genome assembly GCA_018340775.1 of Taxus wallichiana var. yunnanensis. NCBI lineage: Eukaryota > Viridiplantae > Streptophyta > Pinopsida > Cupressales > Taxaceae > Taxus > Taxus wallichiana. The sequence goes on from CM031242.1 coordinate 341,270,888, forward strand.
CCAGGTTGGTGATTTAGTTTGGCTTCACCTCAACAAAGAAAGGATGACAGGTGAAGGGAAAAAGTTAAAACTAATTCAGTATGGTCCATTCCGAATCTTGGAGAAAATTGGTAACAATGCTTTCTGGTTGGATTTACCTCCATACATGTAAATTTATTCAGTTGTGAATGTTGAGAATTTGAATTTGTATGAACCACCTATGATTATCGATCATGATGCTAATGTCATACCATTTGTTGATGATTTTGTACCTAAGTATCCGGGTGAGTTGCAGAAGATATCATCTTGGATAGGAAGGTTAGAACCTCACAGAGGGGTGATGTTGAATATTTCCGTGTGGGTTTAAAAGGCATGCATCCGAACATGGCAAAATGGATGGAAATCGAAAAGGTGAGGGATAAATACCCTTACCTATTAACTAATTAAATTAACTTTTGGAGGTCCAAAAGTTTCTCAATGGGGGGGAATGATCCAGAGATCCCTCACTGAGAAACATCAATCTATAATCTTCTCAGAATCAGTTTCAAGTAGTTGCATTGCATAGAGGAAAATTAGATATTTTTGATGATATCTTGTTTGCGTGACAATGGATCCCGTATGCAAAAGTTATGGCCATTGAAATTTTGGTCATCATTCGGTTCGTAGGTCAACTGACCGACAAACGAAAATGACATTTGGAAAAAGGTGGAAAGGTTCAAAGTTTTTGTTTGATCACCTCCGGTCTTTGATGAACGAAACAATTGGTGGGCCTGCTATTTACTAGTTAGGGACCCTCGGCCAAGTTCGGCACACTCTTTTCACAAAGGTGTGCATTTTTGTCGCATCGCTATAATGCCACTAAGCCAACTTGGTTTCATATTAGCCTAACTTGGTGAGTTACTATTTTACATTGGGTGAGTTCTCCACATAGCTTGGCGAGCTATATTATACATTGATTAGTAGAGCTACATATGTGGCATTACAAACTAGTTCTCACCGCTCGAGCCACATACTTGGCAGTCCACACAAATCCTCCAATAACCCATGCAACTCGGGTGCAAGCTCAATGACTCGGCTCAAAAAACCATTAGGTGACAAAACCAACAAATCCACGCTACCACGTGGCCAATAAGAACACAAACCTTCTATCGGGTGAGTTCAACGTAGGAATGAGCTCACATCGAGTTGTTTACAATTAAACGGTGGGGAAAATGGCATACGTGGCCAAGGCATGGACTCATTAGTCATCCAATCCTTTTAAAATGATTCCTCCACTCAAATCCCCACGCATGTGGGACAAATAAACAACCCCCCCCACAAAAAAACCATCAAAAACAAAGTCCACATGGATGAATTGGGGGGGCTTTATTACAAAAGGTGTATCAATTAAAACAATTCAAATCCCACTTTATTAAAAGCAAGGTAACTGGAGGATCGAACCATGGTCGCCCGCCCAAAAAGAGATAAGCCTCACCGATAAGCCACGGTGTTTAGAAACATTATAAAAGGGGTCACCTTGTAATTAAAGAGCAGAAGGAGGAAGAGACTATGTTTTTATTAAGGAGGCTTATTGAGCGAGCTAGGAGGAGAATTTGATAGATTCTGGTGGAGCTTTATGAGCCAACACACCAAACACACTTAAAATTAAGATAACTATATTTTAATGGATTCAACATACTATCCGAAGAAAATTACAAAGGCTATTATATAGCCATGAAAAAAAAACCAACTTCCTAATTAATAGGAAGCACAAATAACAAAGGACTCATTAATAGAGATACAGGTATAACAAACATATTGGTTTGTTATATACAATAATATGATTTATATAACTAATAATCTAAGTACGTAATATTGTTTATAACAATATTACTAACCACTAGACTATAATGTAAACATTAATATCCTAACATTCCCCCCTTAATGTTTACATGGTAGTAATAGAACTTTCACACTTCCTCTGCAACCTGCCGCCCGTGCTTGCTCATGATCTTGGTACAACACTCGAACTGAAGGTAGAAGAAGGAACACATTAGCTTCTTATTGACCATGCACTATCGGGAACACATATGACCGACGAGGATGGGATCACGCTCAGGAATCATCTTCTTATCAACCATTCACTCTAGGGAGCACATCTGACCTAGAATGTGGGAACTCAAGAAGGAACACATCTGAAAAACCTTCAATGGTTTTCTGAGGCTAACCACAAACCTAGGTATGAACAAGAACACATTTGATTGTTCAACCTCTTCAAGACTCATGATTTTGCATTTCATTGTGCTATTTGTTCTTCACTATGTTATTGCATAGGGAAATAGGAATAGCCACATACCAGTGAACAGGAATGAAATTTTTTTCTTATTTTTCAATTCACACTGAAAACCACACCAAACTGAAATGCTGAAATCAAACACACTGCATGTTAAAACAAGGCACACCACACACACACGTGCCACCAAAGCAGTGAATCAGCCTCGTCGTTTGTGACTAATGAGAGGTCGTTGGTTGTCCTCCTCTAATGCCTCCATCCTCTAATGCCTCCATCCTCCAATATCATGTTGCTAGCTTAGCAAAATGTGAACATGAAGCACATATGTTTCCACATTGAGATTATTATTTTTTCTCTCCCACCCACAATGTGAAACACTTTATTTTACGGACGATGTCAAGTAACACCGAAAATGCATTCGTGAGGAATTTTTTTAGACTTTTAACTCTGACTCACAATTAAATTTTGATGATTAAAAAATTTGACTCTTGACAATACAATGATACTTGAAAATAATGAAACTCATTTGACTAACAACATAATTATGACTTTACGACGTGCTTGAAGATGATAAAATTCATATGAGATGACTCATAATAACTAATGAATGACATACATACTTTTGTTTCGACGAATCGACTATTTATATTGATGATTATGAAATCTAGTTGGAACAATAATATGACAATAACAATTCTAAAAACATTGATACCTATACTACTCATGCTATAGACATTTGAATAATAACTATGAATTTTGAAATAAGATTGGACTATAAATAGCTTTAACACTGCCAAAATAAAAATACTTTATGAATGAATCTAAAATGCAATAATACAAATACCTACTACAATGAATGTTGACTTATAACAACCTACACAAAAAATACACGCCTCGATAATAAAAACAAGGGGCCAGTCGTCTATTATTGGACGTGTCAAGAAAGTGCAATGTGACTTCATATAGTTTTACTGTTGTAGATCTGTATGAGCAGAGGATGTGTGGCTACGAGCATCGGTTGGATGAAGATTTGATTGCATGGAAACTAGATGACAACTTGCACAAATTATAAACACTCCTCAAAACTGTGTGCTTGTTTGTTTAAAGGAAACAAGTCACTTCACTCAGGAAATTCGATGATGTGGCAGGGAGAATCCAAGCTTTGTGCCAAGTAGTTGCCAACTCTAAACTGATGATTTCCAGTTAATGTGAAATATATGCACTAGTGCAAATGGAATCAGAACAAAACCAATAGAGACTTCTAGATAACAAATGACATTGCTCAGGTCACTATGGCCACCAGCTGTTGCACGATCCAGTAGAAAACAATGAATTTGAAAGAATGTATTACATTAAATCAGGAGACGAATGGTCAAAGGGCACGTGGGCAGAATGGATATGCAGATCGAAACAAACTCAATATTGAACGACATTCTCCTCCTACGCAATGAATATTTTAGCAGCTGGGTAGTTTTTCAATAATGGCGTTACCTCCCAGATTTGTGTATCTATTCCTGCACATCCTCCCTTGCAACAAAGTCAAAAGAACTTTAAATTAGCACAATCAATTTAAGATACTTCGAATTTGGATGTCAATAAACATAGATGTCGAGCAAGATTTCTGTCCACGCTAGGCCAGAGGTGGCAGAGAATCTGGAAGTTAAATATAATGTTTTAACCACTCCAAATCATCAAATAATTACATATTTCTGAAAACTCAAACAACACAAGATTTCTTTAATGACATTCAACGATGCAGATTGTTCTCTCAATACGAACTTTCCATTATTTGGGGCAATAAAACAAAGATGCCCCTCCACATATTAGCTGACCATACTCATGAATATTTTGCTCTGATACCAATGATAGATTATGGCTGAGCTTTATGAGCCAACACAGCCAAACACACTTAAAATTAAGATAACTATATTTTAATGGATTGAACATACTATTCGGAGAACATTACAAAGGATCTTATATAGCCATGAAAACAACAAACCAACTTCCTAATTAATAGGAAGCATAAATAACAAATGACCCGTTAATAGAGATACGGGTATAACAAAACATATTGGTTTGTTATATACAATAATATGATCTATATAACCAATAATCTAAGTACGTAATATTGTTTATAACAATATTACTAACCACCCAAACTATAATGTAAACATTAATATCATAAAGAATTTGGTGAAAGTGCTAAAGGAGACTAGGCTTAATTTTGGAAGAGTAATCTAATGAGAAGATCAAAATCATTTAATACTCATTCTAAGTGTTATTTTATATGATTTTAATAGATCGGTCCCTTGAATTAGACTTGGAGACGTAGGTTGTCAGTGTTGAACTTCGTTATCACTTATGGTGTTGAACTCTTGTCAAATTTTCTTAGTTATTTTCTCTTATTTTCACAATGCTCGTAACCTAATAATTTAATTTAAAATAAAATAAAGTCATCTGTCATTCTTAATCCGTAGAATCATTATTTAAATCAAAATCATGGATGCATGTGATAATTTTGCTTATGATTTCGGATCAATTGGTATCAAAGTTGGTCTATGATCAGATTAACCAGTGTTTGGATTGCAAGTTGTGGTGAATGATAACAAGGTCCTAGTCTAAGAAGGGTGAAGGAAAATTAGTAGGAGAGGATCCCAAAATCGGCACAAGAAGATCTAGAAGTCCATCGATGGAGGAATGAGAAGAGACAGAGTTTCAAAAATCATTCCTTCAATGAAAGAGATGGTGGAAGAATTGTACCGAGATAGACAAAGGGAAAAATCAACTAGAGAAGGTAAAATAGAAGAGGCCTCTAGTTCTAATATTCCTAAAGGTGAATCTCAAAAATTTGATTTTCGTCCTTCATTAAAATTAGATGTCAAGTTTGAATTGCCAATATATAATGGAGAGCTTAATGCAAAGAAGTTGGATAACTGGATCAAGCAGATTGAGGTATATTGCAGGGTTCAGAAAGTTGTTGATGATGAAGAAAGAATTCATTTGGAAACTCTTTGGATGGGTGGAACAACACTCATTTGGTGGGAGAGTAAGCTACAAGAAGTAGAGGAAACCCAAGGTAAATGGATTACTTCTTGGTCTGATTTTGTTTCAAATCTTAGACAACAATTTTATCCTCTTGGTTACAAGAAAAAAGCTATGATTAAACATTAAGACAAGCTAAGGGACAAAGTGTTCAAGACTATACACAAGAATTTAGGAAAAGGGATCTAATTCTTGGAATTTCCCTAAACACACAAGAAACATTGCTTAAATATATTGGTGGGTTGCATAGTTACCTAAGGCATATGATTCTTGTTTTAGGTCCTACTAATCTTGATGCAGTGTGTGTTCAAGCTACACATTTGGAAGCATGAGGGAAAATGACTAAGGAGTCCTCCTTTTCTTCTTTTAAGCAAAAAGAACAAGCAATCCGAAGGACAAGGAAAAGGTTCGAAAGAACAAGGAAAAGGAAAGGGTAAGAAAAAATGAACTCTACTATTGAGAAGAAAGATGGAAAACCATTTTGCAATCATTGTAAAAAGAACCATGATGAGTCTAGGTGTTGGAATTTACATCCTAAAATTAGGCCTAAGTGGATTCTTAAGAAAAGAAAAGAGAAGAAAATGAATATTGTGGTTCATGATCTTGGGTTTGATTCGAGGATGAAACCAAGATCACGACCATGAGTTTTCAAGGTAATCATTCTCTCTCTTCTTCCAACACTAGTACTTCAAATGTTGCATCTTCTTCTAGTCAACAATTTATACATGATGAAAGGAAACAGAATGAGTTGTTCCACCTTAGAGTTATTTCTAAACATACCAAAATAGATACTCTTTTTGATAGTGGATCTCAAGCTAATCTGATTTCAGAGGAGGTTGTTAAGAAATTGGGACTCAAAACCAAGCCACATCCTAAGCCTTATCCTTTGGGTTGGGTTTGTGATGATGCAAAGTTACAGGTAACTAAAACTTGTAGATTCAGATTTTCCATTACAGACAAGTTTATTGATGAGGTTGATTTGGATGTTGTTCCTTTGGATATTTGTGGTGTTGTTTTGGGAAGTCCTTACTTATATGATCGTAAAGAAATCTTCTATAGGGAAGAAAATAAGTACTTTCTTGTGAAGGATGGAATTGAGTATATTGTTAGAGCTCACCATGTAAAAAAATAGTCCTTCCTTGGTTACTGCAAGGTTAGATGAAAAGGCTTGTCAACTCAAGCAAGAATTTTGTACTCATGGTGATCAAAGCCAAAGAGAAAGATCACGAAAAGGATTTTGAGGATTGTGATCTAAACATCGTAATGAATTAGTTAAACTTGTTTCTAACTATGATGATGTTTTTAGGATCCAGATGGTCTACCTCCTAAAATAGGGGTTCAACATGAGATACAACTACTACATGATGCACCTCTTCCCAACATTGGTATGTATAGATTTTTGTGGTTGAAAACAAGGAAATCAAGAAATAGGTGATGGAACTCTTGGAAAAAGGTATTATCACCCAAGTTCATCTCCTTGTGGTTCGCCAATAATTTTGGTGCCAAAGAAGGATGGCACATGGCGGATGTGTGTTGATTTTTGTGCTTTGAACAAAATCATGGTGAAAAATCATTACCCTCTTCCTCGTATTGATTATTTATTGGATCAATTAAAGAATGTTATTTATTTCACTAAGTTATACTTAAGAAGTGGTTATCACCAAGTAAGGATTAATGAAGGTGATGTGTGGAAAACTAATTTTAAAACAAAAAATGATTATTTGAATGGTTAGTAATGTCGTTTGGATTGTGCAATGCACCAACAACATTCATGAGGGTTATGAATGATGTTTTTAGACCATTCATTGATGATTTTGTTATTGTCTACTTAGATGATATTCTTATTTTCAAGTAAGTCTTGGGATGATCATGTTAATCACATCCAGAAATTATTAGATGCATTAAGAGGAGAGAAATTATTTTTGAAGATGTCAAAATGTGAATTTGGGAAAACATCTTTAATTTATTTGGGTTATGTTGTGGGACATGGTGAATTGAAAATAGATCCTGCAAAAGTTGAGGTCATTGTAAACTAGCCTAGACCCAATAATGTGATGGAAGTTAGGATTTTTCTTGGTGTAGTATAATATTGGAGAAAATTCATTTCTAACTTCTCATTTATTACATCTCCTTTGCATGCTTTGACAAGTGTTAAACAAGTCTTTCAGTGGGGAGGAAAATAAAAAGAAGAATTTTGATACACTGAAAGAGAAAATTAGTACCGCTCTGGTCTTGGCACTTTCAGATTTTTAGTAGTCATTCAAGATTAAGATGGATGCTAGTGATTATGCAATGGGGGTAGTTTTGATGCAGAAAAAATGACTTGTGTGTTACCATTCAGAAACCTTCATGAGTGCGGTAAGAAATTATCCAACTTATGATAAAGAGTTGTATGCTTTGGTGCAGAGTGTAAAAAATGGAAGCATTACTTGATGGGAAAAGAAATGGTTATACATATTGATCATCAACCTCTTCAATATTTGCAAACACAAACAAAGTTACAACAGTCTAGACATTTCCGTTGGATGGGATTCTTGCAGCAGTTTCACCTCATGATCATTTATTTTAAAAAAAGTACGTAAAACAAGGTTGTTGATATGCTATCTAGACCTCCAGTTGTTGTTGCATCTGTTCTTCTACAGCATATTTCTTTGGCTCATGATAGTTATAAAGAGAAATATGTGCATGATGCTGATTTTAAGGAAGTATATGAATATTTAATGAGTGGTAAACAGGTAGGAGAATTGGATTATCATGTGCATGATGGAATTTTATATCATTATGGTAAACTTTTCATTCCACAAAATGAAAGAGTGCATATGATTAGGGAATCTCATACTTCTCTTATATCTGGACATTTTGGTATTGGTAAAATAGTTGCACATTTACAGAGGTATTGTTATTGGCCTAAAATGCATGAGCATGTAACTAGGTATATAAAAGGATGTGTTCTTTGTGCCATGAGCAAGCCTAGTAATAGGAAGTTAGGACTTTATACTCCTCTTCTTGTCCCTACACGTCCATGGGAAAGTGTTTCTATGGATTTTGTAGGAGGTTTTCCCATGTCATGAAAGAAACACGATTATCTATATGTGGTTGTGGATAGGTTTAACAAGATGTGTGTGTTGATTCTTTGTACTAAACAAATAACTAGTGAAGGAAGTGCACATTTATTCTTTCAGTTTGTATGGGTTCATTTTGGTTTTCCCCCTTCTATTGTTTCAGATTGGGATTCTAGGTTTCTTTGGGAGTTTTGGTCAACTTTTGGGGTTTGATGGACACAAAACTAAAGAAAAGTACTTCTTTCCATCCACAAATCGATGGTCAAACAAAGGTTGTGAACCGCATAATGTTACATTTTGCTTAGGGGCTATTGTGGTAAACATCCAAAATTGTGGGATGAACATTTGTATTATGTGCAACATGCTTATAACCGTGCCATACATTCTTCTACTATGAAGTCTCCTTTTGAGACTTGTTTTGGTTATCTACCTAAATCTCCATTAGATTTATCTCTTAAACAAGAAACTGATGTTAGTGGACTTAGTGATATTGACAAAGCTAAAAAATTGTGCAATGAATAAAGCAAGTCCATCAATATGTTTGAGAACAGTTGGAGAAAATTCAAGTGAAATATAAAGCAAGGCATGATAAACATAGAACTAATCACAAGTTCCAGGTTGGTGATTCAGTTTGGCTTACACCTCATAGAAGAAAGGATGACAGGTGAAGGAAAAATTTAAAACCAATTTGGTATGGTCCATTCCGAATCTTGGAGAAAATTGGTAATAATGCTTTCTGGTTGGATTTACCTCCATACATGCAAATTTATTAGTTGTGAATGTTGAGAATTTTAAGTTGTATGAACCACCTATGATTATCGATCATGATGCTAATGTTATACCATCTATTGATGATTTTGCACCTGAGTATCTGGGTGAGTTGCAGGAAGATATCATCTTGGACAAGAAGGTTAGAACCTCATAGAGGTGTGATGTTGAATATCTCTATATAGGTTTCAAAGGCATGCATTTGGTCAAGGCAAAATGGATGGAAATCATAAAGGTGAGGGAGAAATACCCTCACCTATTTACTAATTAAATTAACTTTTGGAGGTCCAAAAGTTTCTCACTAGGGAGGAATGATCCAAAGATCCCTCACTGAGAAACATCGATCTATAATATTCTCATAATCATTTCCCAGTAGTTTCATTACGTAGAGGAAAATTGGAGCTTTTAATGATATCTTGTTTGCGGAAAACGGAGCCCGTATGTAAAATTTATGGCCGTTGAAAATTTGGTCATCATTCGATTCAAGTATGGTCAATCTGATCGACACGATAACAACATTTTGCAAAAGGTGAAAATGTTAAATTTACATTTGAGCACCTTCAATCTTCAATGAATGGAAAAACTTGTGGGCCTCGCTTATTTGCTTGTTGGGGACCCTCATCCAGGTTCGGCACACTCTTTTCACAAATGAGAGCCTTTACCATCGCATCGTTATAATGCCACTGAGCCAACTCAGTTTCATATTGGCCTAACTTGGAGAGTTTCATATTTATATTGCAGGGTGAGTTACTATTTTACATTAGGTGATTTCTCCACATATCTCAGTGAGATATGTTCTACATTGATTAACCGAGCCACATATGTGTCATTACAAACTAATTCTCACCACTCGGGCCACATACATGGAATTCCATAAAAATACTCCAATAACCCCTACAAATCGGGCAAGCTCTAACGACTCGGCCCAAATCATTATGCGACCACACCAACAAAGCACCGCCACCACGTGGCCAATAATAATACATCTCTTCTATCGGGAGAGTTCAACATAGGAATGAGCTCACAATGAGCTATTTCAATTAAACGGTGGGGCAAAATGCCATATGTGGCCAAACCACGAGACTCATTAGTTAGCCAAGACTTTTAAAAAGGCTTCCTCCACTTAAATCCCCATGCATGTGGGATAAATAAATAAGCACCCCCACCAAACAAACCAGCCAAAACGGAGTCCACGTGGATGAATGGAGGGGGACTTTATTACAAAAGGTTTAAATCAATTAAAACAATTGGGATCCCGCTTTATAAAAAGAAAGGTAAGTAGAGTATCAAACCATGGTCGGCCGTAAAAGAGAGAGGCCTCACCGATAGGCCATGGTGATTAGAAACATTATAAAAGGGATCACCTTTTAATTAAAGAGCAGAAGGAGGCAGAGACCGTGTTTTATTAAGGAGGCCTATTGAGCGAGCTAGGAGAAGAATTTTTGAAAGTGCCAAAGGAGACTAAGCTTAATTTTGCAAGAGTAATCTAGTGAGAAAGATGAAATCATTTAATACTCATTTTAAGTGTTATTGTATATGATTCTAATAGATCGGTCCCTTGAATTAGACTCGGAGACATAGGTCGTTAGTGCCGAACTTCATTATCACGTATGGTGTTGAAATCTTATCAATTTTCTTAGTTACTTTCTCTTATTTTCACAATTCTCGCAGCCTACTAATTTTAATTTAAAATACAAGAAAGTCATTCTATCGATTTTAATCCATAGAATCGTTATTTAATGAAAAATCATGGTGCATGTGATAGTTTTAATTATGATTTCGGATCAAGGAATGTGACTATTCCTTCTGCAAAGAAGAAGATACATGACCCATAATGAAGCACATGACAATAACCAATCAGAAATTTTGATAGATTATAGAAATGTGATATGTAAAACAGAAATACCTAGGAATGCAGGCAATCAATGCAATCACTCTCACTTTTTTACATCTATAAATACATCCATTCAAAACCACCATAATTATCTTCCAAGGTTTTATTTGTGAGCGATAAGGAAGAAAAATAAGAACAACATAAATCATGAGATCACCAATTGACAAAGCCACTTGTTGAAGACGTTTAGTAGTGAGCTTCCACAATATTGCATCATTTCAATAGTGGAAGAATATTCCTGCGTCTCCACTCAAAACAACACTCCATTCCCTATTAGGTTAAATGATGGGGATAATACAATGTGTATACTACTAATTGTTGTCATAATTCTATAGGTTCGTTAGAGGAAAAATGAAATAAGTGAGAAGCTAGAAATGTTGAATAAAGAGGTAGGAAGACCGCAATTGTATTTAAAGATTTTGTTTGTGAGTGATAAGGGATAAAAATGAAGAGCAAGATAATCATAACCTTGCTAGTTTAGAAGTTGTTATGTTGAAGAAAATCAATGATTATTTAAGTATAATTGCTCCTCCGATAAAATGAGGACTACAAGAACTACTACTTTGGTAAAGGATCCACAATATTGCACTATTTCAATAGAGGAAGAATATTCCAACGTCTCCACTCAAAAAAATTCTTCATGATCTCACTTATGTTAAATGACAAGGTTAATACTATGGGGATGTAGTTAATTATTTTGAGATTTTTCAAGTTTATCGAGTGCAAAACGAAAAGGTGAGAAGGTAGAAATGTTGAATAAACAGGAGGAAGATCACAATTGAATTCCAAGATTTTTCTTGTGATTGACAAGGAGAAAAAATCATAACAAAAATAATCTTGAGCTCATTAGTTGATGAAGCCGACATATTGAAGACAATAAGTGATTATCCGAGTATGATTACTCCTCCGATAAAATGAGTAGAAGCGCTACTATTCTAGGGGAGGATCAACAATATTGCCTTGTTTCAAAAGAGGAAGAATATTCAACTTTCTCTACTCTAAATGCCACTCCAGTCCCTCTTATGGTAAATGGTATGGATAATGCAATGGATATTTTTACTAATTGTTGTTAGAATTGTGCATGTTCACTAGGGAAAATGGAATAGGCGAGAAGGAAAAATTGTTGAATAAAGAGGGAGAAAGATTGATATTATATTCCAATATTTTTTTGAGAGTGATAAGAGATAAAAAATCATAATAGAGATCATGAGCTCACTAGTTGACAAAGCCACGATGCTGAAGATAATCAAAAAAAATCCAATTATGATTGCTCCTCCAATAAAATAAGGAGTGCATGCGCTACTATTTTTTGGAGTATCCACAATATTGCATTATTTCAATAAAGGAAGAATATTTTATCACCTCCGCTCCAAATAATTTTGCATTCCCTCTTATGTTAAATTCTAGGGATAATATAATGGAGGATGCTACTAATAATTGTTGGAATTATACAAGTTTGTTAGAGGAAAAATGGAATAGACATGAAGACATAAATGTTGAATAAAGAGGAGAAAGATCATAATTTTATTCCAAAAAAATTTTGTGAGTGATAAGGGAGAAAAAAACATAATGACAGAAATCATGAGCTCACCAATTGATAAAGCCACCATGTTTTAAAGACAATTGGAAATTATCCAAGTACGATTGCTCTTTTGATAAAATAAGGAGTAAAAGTGCTATTATTTTGTTGGAGGATCCACAATATTACATTGTTTCAGCATAGGAAGAATATTTTGACGCCTCCACTCCAAACGCCACTCCATTCTCTTTTATGCTAAATGACAGGGATAATGTAATGGAGAATGTTGTTAATTATTGTTGGAAGCCTGTAAGTTCATTAGAGGAAAAATGGAATAGCTAAGAAGCTAGAAATGATGAATAAAGATGGAGACCGATCACACAATAGAGGAGTGAGATTCATCAAGGCTCGTAAAAAAAATATGCTATGGGGATCCATATCAACCTGTATTTCTCGTAGTCATCCCGGAAACCATGTTCATCAATCCATATCCACTCTTTTATCAATGACAGGAGATTTACATTTTATACGCACTCATTTTCCAAAAAAAATTTATCGACTTGTATACCAAGTGCGGAAGTTTGGTGGACCTTTACAGAGATTTTTGACCAGAGGACATAACCAAATGTATCTTGATGAAATGTGATTATTACAGCTGACCGTATACACGAGTTTCCTCATCTCTTTGAGGAATTTTAATGAACAATACATATAACTTGTGTATGTTACCATTTTTGTATAAATGTTTACTAGGCAACTTGTAACTGCATCTAAAAAAATCAGTATTACATTGTGTTTGAATGATTGTTCATGCTATGTTCTAAACTTAGATCATTTGGACAGAGACGAGGAAGATAATGGAAAAGATTGTGGAGTCTGAATTTACACCTACCAATTACCTTTTATTTAAAAAATTTAAAATGTTTTAAAAAAAACTATTTTGTATAATCATTAAAATCCATGAGACCACATTTATTGTAGGAATTTTATTAAAAGTTCACATGCCTTATGAAGCTTCCAGATTTTAGATAAATATCTAAAAATTTCACATGCCTTATGAAAAGAATAAGAATCATCGAGTGAAGAATTTTGTTCATTAAATGGTCATTATTTCTACTCATGATCTGTATGGCTGGTTATACTAGGATGTAGGGATTTAAAATTCTTATCGTGTAAAGGGAATAAAAATAAATATGGGTTCTTCCTCTTTCCTAAGTTACAATCATTGATGAGAATGTTTAGAGTGTATAGACTGAGTATAGAATTTTTTAAAGCTTTTATTCGCATTTAGAAAGTAACTAGAAATATACCAGTCATGAGGAACTAGTGAGCCACTTCAAGCATCAAAGTATCCTTCCTTTAATCCTTTTTGTTCTTATGTGTATTGCTTTCTATATTTTTAAGAATGGGATATTTTTCTGTGTGTCTTTTTATCTATTTTTTTCAAAATTTATTGTTGTGATGGTGACCAATTTGGGAAAACTTTGCACCAAATTAATAATGTCGATTCATATTTACGTCAAAAAAAAGTTTTTACAATGGGGAAAGCGTGGATGGGGTCTGACATGGTCAAAATATCGACGGAGGAGTGGCACATGACGACGAAGCACTACTCATATGGAGCCGGCTTATATGGAGCCGGTGATCTCCACTAGAGCCCGTAATTCCTCCCAAGCCACAGATATGTAGCTTTACCATGAAGCGAAACTAGCCTTTCTGACAGAATTTTTCAAAGGCAGTGGCAAAATGCTTAACTGTATATTTCCTATTTCCTTTGCATTCATTGCTACATTTCATAAAAGCATTCGTCGAGAGCTTCTCCCTAAAAAAATGTAAATGGTTTTGGTATGTGTGTTAATCATTTCACCCTAATTATGAAGTGCTCTTGATTAATCACACTTTGTGAAGTAGTTGAGCTAGAATAACTAGATGTAAAAATGTAGTAGAATGGTGGATGGAATAGAATAGAATTCCCTCCTATGCTTGTGTGATGCAGATGCTAACCTTGTCCTTTGTGATGGAGCTAAATGAATGCAAATGATCTCCAAATGCCTTTGATAGATGCAACCCTAGGTGGATGATAGTAGTGACTAGTGTTTGGTCCCTCATTATGGTCTCATAACTTTATATTTATAGGGTTCTCTTGATCTAATTTCATAATTAACCCAAAATGGTTGACCACCAAAAAGATAAGAAGCGAAATGGCTAGAAAGTGCCCAAAAAGTGGGAAAGTTAAAAAGGATCGGGGCCCCTAGTGGGACAGAGCACCCATGGGCCCCAAGACTAGACTAGCCCTGGGAGCCCCAATCAAAGATAAAATAATGAAATGACAAAAAAATTTGACTGGGCATGTGGGTGCAAGAGGTCGGGAATGATGAAAGAAAACAAAGTAAGATGGCCAAAAGATGGGGGTTAATTAGTACTTTCTTCACTCAAAAACCTTCTAAATAGTAGTATGAGACTAGGACTAAATAATGTCTAAAGTGCATGATTTTGTGTCTACATTTTCCCCCACTTTATGTTGGTGAGAAATCTTGGTAACATAAAGTAGATAGAGATGTGTACCTGATGTCCATGTAGAGTGATGTAGAAAAAATGCATGTTGAAGGACTAGACAAAGTATGGAATGAAAAAAGATGATGGAGCGTGGAAACTAAAGATGAAAAAAGTGCAAAAAAAGTGATGAGAGTGAACCTAGGGTGGAAAATGCGTGTGTAGTTGTTGATGTGTGTGATGTACATGCATGGTTAGTATATGGTGTGTGTTACCATGAAATGTTTTTTGTTGATGTTGTTGTTGTTGTTGTTGCCCCCATTTGATTGCTTGTTTCTCATATGGATGGACCTACAAGGAGAAAATGATCAAGTAGTCAAATATGTATGTATGTATGTAAAAAAATGTAATGTAAAAGATGCATGTATATATGTATGTAAAAAGCATAAAAAATGTAAAATATGCAAATGAAAAATGTAAATGGAACATGTGCACCTAATCCATGTCGAGAAAGAGAGTGTAGAAGGATATCCTGTACTTTACGGGGTTTTTGGGTGATCTACGATGCCATAGGTGCAAAGAAGTATAGGGAGGAATTCTCTATGTATCCCAACCTTTAACTTCTTCCCTGAACATGTGTGTGAAGAGATCTTTATACATCCTAGTTTTTGGGTGATCCGATGCCACTGGTGAAGAAGTATAGGGAGGAATTCTGTTGTATCCTCCAACCTTTAACTACTTCCCAGAATGCTAAGGACTACCATGTCCTATAAAATTCATTGTGTATGGGGTTCGTAGACTGGTCTGAACCCACTCATTGTATGTAACCCACAATGTCAAGGGTGGAAAGTGCACTAAACTGAACCGGTGTAGATGCGTGCTGTGTAGTATGTAAAACCCCAAATGATGCCCCCTCTTTGGGGGGCACATGTGAACATTCATTGATAGGAGAATGTGGCCCCAAAAGAGGACCAACCACATGAACTTTGTATCTCTACCCGTAGAGGGAAGGGAATGCACTTGGTAGAAACCAAGGCACACAAAACAAGAAGGCTAGCCAAAGACAAGTGTTAGTAAAAACAAGCATGCATGTATAAAAAATGTGTAATCTATGCAAACAGTGTAAAAGCTACCAAAAAATAGTAATGTAAACACAAGAAGAAAAGTAAGCCACACAAAGTGGGCAAACATGGGACATCACTCATGATGTCGCAAGACACACAAGGCCATCATGGCCACATAAAAACAAACAAGTGTGCACACCAAACATAGGGCAAGGCCATGCATACAAGCAAACAAAACAAACAAGTACAATATAACAAACAAGTATGGAAGAAAATATCCCTGCATAACAAATGTTCACATGAAGCACCCATTAGCATGTTAGAAAGATAACTAGTATGTCAAAAGCATGTATAACCAAGTAATGTAAAGTGCTAAGTACAAAATGAAACAATAACACTGTGAGAGATGAATGTGGATGCCCCAAAGTGACTAGTGTAGGAAGGGTAGAAGGTGAGCATCCATGCTGTTGTGTAAGAGACCTGTATCTATGATCACAACTAGAAAAATACGTGAACACACATGTGTGGATGATATAGATAAATGACATACAAGTAATCTAACTAGCATGTGTAATAAAGTGACCATGAACAAGAAAAAGTAAGCAAGAGTAAAAGCAACCATAATATGCAGTATGTTATGGATGGATGGAATGGAATGCAAGATGGATGGATAGGAGTTGCGTGCCCCTTGAGTGAATGGAAATGTATGTAGTGAGGTTCATTTGGTTTTCCCCCTCAAGTGAGTCAAGAATGAACCGTAAATGAGAGTGCATCATGGGAAATGGTTGAAAGTGTGTGTTGTGTCTAGCGTGTTGTGATGAGTATGTATGTATAGTGATGATGATATGTGACATATAGAAAGATGATGTGCATGAACCTTATAGCCTAAAGTGTATATCATGAAAAAATGAATGTATGAGTGATGATTTAGCCTAAAGCGTATATCACTACTACAAGATGAATAGTAGGGAGTGGTGATGTAGCCTAAGCAGTGTATGTCACTACAAGATAAATAGGGGAGTGGTATACCTAAAGTGTATACACTACAAGATGATAGAGTAAGTGATGATTTAGCCTATAGTGTGTGTCACTATCCTAGAAATGTCACATGATGAAAGGTTGAATGATAAATGTGTGATGAATGTAAGGTCCATTTGATTTGTAAACCCTCGGTAGTCGAGTATGGACCGAGGAACTAAAGTGCATCATAGGGTAGTGAGTTAAGTGTAAGAAGATGTATGTGTGATGATGACAAAGAATGAAGATGATAAATGACCATGTGATGTGTATGTAGTGTATAGTATTGAATGTAATATGTGTAGTGTGCCTAAGAGTGTATAGTATGTAGGATGCAATGTTAGATGAGTATGATGAAGACTAGTATGATGTATGATGTATAGATATATAAATTGAAATGATATGAATAAATATGATGAATAATGAAATGAATGAAATGATGTGTGTGTAAGACCTATGTGAGTAAAGTGTGTGGGGTTCATGTGTAGTAATCCCTCAATAGTCAAGTGTGAACCAAAGCACAAGAGTGTGTCATTAGGTAATGACATGATGCTAAAGTATGAATGAATATGCGTATGTTAGGAAATTGATGTATGAGAATGAAAAGATGAGATATGAGTAGATGCTAAGATGATGTATGCATAAATGCTAAGAGTGTGATGTAATATTATGTAAGGATGCTAGAATGGGGGGTGTGTTAAATGTTATGCCCCCAAGTGTATGATAGAGAAGATGACTATGTGCCACTATCAAGGAGATCATCATTGTCATGATCGAAACCTACTGGAGCAACATCATGGAAACCTGATAAGCTATAGAGTGAGGAGGGTCATATAGGGACCCATTATGGAATGAGAGTGTGTACACATTCATTACATATTCTTCATCAGTAAAGGTGATTGGTGGAAAACCGTGAGCATGCCAATGAGAGATATTTGGAGCGTAAGTGGGAGAAGAATCATTATGAATAGAGATATTTCCAAAAGGCATAGGAAATGTAAGAAAAGAGTGATGAGCATCTATTGTACCACCAATATAGTCAAGTCAAGATTGTCCAAGTGTGAGTGGAGAGTCACGAGGGGGTACACAACAAATACCATTAAATGAAAGACACACAAGCCATAAGTTGTCGTAATGTGAAAATAGCCATGATAAAGATGTGGTGAATGAAGAGGTGGTAAGATGTCATTAAGTGTCATGCCAAACCTAACCAAACTATCATCATGTGTACAAATAGTGTCTAAGCAAGTAGAATCGATAGGGATGTGTTTCCAAAAGGACTTGTTGATGAATAATGTGCATGTAAAAGGAGGCAGTGGAGCTACAACCCATGGAGGAGAAGATGAAATAACATCTACACTATTTACAGACCCCCAGATATAGTACCATAGCATTAGTAGAGGGAGGGGTCTTGAACCTATATTCACCTGGGCCATCGGCCACAAAGGTTTCTTCAAAATAAGATTCATCTACGCCAAGAGGAGTAAAATCGAGTTGTCCTAATGCTTCATCTGTAAGTTTGATAGCATCAACTTCGTCATCTAGAATCCTCAAAATCATCGGTGTGAGCATCATCATGTTGTATAGCACTATCAAGTATGTTGGTAGGTTACCACCATAGATGGAGTAATAGAGGGTGTCGTGATGGGTGGAGAAGGGACATTAATAGGAGTTGATATTGTAGGTGAAATAATAGCCATAGTGTGAGTAGAGATAGCTGGAGCATTGAGAGTGGTAGGAGGAGATTGTGAAGTGCTAGATTGACCAATGTCATATGTGTCAAGGCTGCTATATGGAATATGTTGTGAAGGTGGTATGGGCATAGAAGTAATGGGATCTATGTGATAATATTTGAATGGCTCTATGGATCGCGGTGATAGTATGTTCATAGCCATCATGCAAGAACTTGACACATTGGTGAATAGTAGATGGAACACGTGTCATTGTATGAATCCAAGGCCTACCTAACAAGAGATTAAACTGAAAGGAGGCATCGATAACATAGAACTCAGTGAGAACAATCTTAGGCCCAACCCGAATATGTAATGAGATAGTCCCTAGGCATGTGCGAGTGGTAGAATCATAACCTCGAATGAGGGTAGAATTCTTAGAAATTAAATTATCGTTAATACCCAATTGCTTTAAAAGAGAATGAGCACATAAATTGACAAGTTGATCCATTATCAATGAGGACTCATTTAATGCAAGTAGTGCTAATAATGGTAGTAATGAGAAAAGGAGCACATGGATTTCTTTTAGCAAAAGGTGACAAATCCTCATCAAGTGAAAGATATAGCATGTGGTAAATTATGAAGAGACTATATGAGATGTGCAAAGGCCACCATGTAGAATTATCACTTTCAATATGAATGGCACAAAGGGTAGCTTCTAGTGTGTTACGAAATCTAGTGCATTACGCAACAAAGTCATAAAGAGATATCTTAGCGGGTGTATTTTTAAGTTGTTCAATGATGTCATAGCCCTTAGAAGTAGTGGGAGGAGCTTTGGAGTAATGGGTGGAGGGAATAGATGTGGTGGATAGTAGGTGGATTAGGATGAGTATGATGAGTAGTAACTACATTAATGGATGGATCAGCCCTAGGTGTGACAAAGTGAGGAGGATGTTGGGTACGCACGCACATGAAATCAAAGTAACAATAGTAACTATGCTTGAGACCTTAGTTGGTGCAAAGGT